>PVJO010001367.1:0-175531 GCA_004026905.1 Hystrix cristata | reverse complement strand
ACAAAAACAGACATGTGAATTAACAGACAGAACTGGAAATACAGAAAAATTTCCAGACATATTCAGCTATTTGATCTTCAACAAAAAGGCTAAAAATATATGTTGGAGGAAAGATCACTTATTTAACAAATGGTGCTGGGCAAACTGGCTATTTATATGCACATTGATGCTGGACCCATATCTCTCACCCAGTACAAACCAAAATCAAGTAGGATCAAAGATCCAGACATTAAAATAGAAACTGTTAACCTGCTGGAAAATAAGGTAGGTAAAACTCTTGAAGTCATAAGCGTAAGCAAGGACTTTGTGAACAGAACTCCAGTTGCACAAGAAATAACATCAAGGATCAACAAATGCGATTATATCAAATTAAAAAGCTTCTGCACAGCAAAGGAAACAACAGAGTGAAGAGACAATCTACAGAATGGGAAAAAATTCTTTCCAGCTATACTGGCATAGAGGACTAATATCTAGAATATATAAAGAACTCTAAAAAATTAGACGTCCCAAAATAAAAGAGTCAGTCAAAAAATTGGCAAAGGAAATGAACAGACATTTCTCAGAAGTCCAAATGCCCAATAAATACATGAAAAAATCTTCACATCACTGGTCATTAGAGAAACGCAAATTAAAACGACACTGTGAGTCTGTCCTACTGCACAAAGAATGGCTATTATCAAGAAATCAAATAATAACAAATGAGGGTGAGACTGTGTGAGAAAGAGAACTCTTCTTCATTGTTGGTGGGAATGTGAACTAGTACTACCACTGTGAGATCAGTACAGAGATTCCTCAAAAAGCTTAAAATAGAAATTCCATTTGACCCAGACATTCCGCCTCTAGGGATCTTCCTAAAAGAGATAAAGATATTATATGACAGTGATACATGCAAACCCATGATCACAGCAGCACAATTCATACTAGCTACATCTGGGAAGCAGCCTAAATGTCCATCAACAGATGAATGAATAAAGAAAATGTGGTATTTATATACAGTGTAGTAGTACTCTGCCATAAAGAAGGATAAACAAATCATCTGTGGGAAAATAGATGCTCATTGAGTCCATGATATTAAGTGAAATAAATCAGACATAAAAGCTTAAAAATCCTATGGTTTCTCTTATGTGAGAAACCTAAAGCATAAAGGAATCAAATAGAAAATAGTGAGATAGATCTTTGGCAAATGGGAAGGGACCAAGAGATGGAGGAGGGGAGGAAGGGGGATGTAAAAAGAATTAAGATGTGTCATGTAAACGTACCAACTCCCCAGGATGAATGTATTTATTATGTACTACAAATATATACTAATAAAAAGTGTATAACTGAGGAAAAGATAGACAAACAGAAGAATCCAGAGTAAGCCCACATGCATATGAACAACTATTTTTATTTATACTTAGGCCAAACCAATGCCTTGAACAAACAATACTCTTTTCAAAAAATAATACTGAAACAATTGGATATCTCAGTGTGAAAAAATAAAAAGAACTTGGATACTTCAAATTAACTCAAAATCTAGACTAAATCTAAAACCATCATATCTGTAAGAAATCATAGAAGAAAAAATTGTGACCTTGGGTTAGGAAAACTTCTGAAGTATGGTCCAAAGCAAAATACAATTTTTGACATCGTTTTAGAATGTCAACATCCTAAAAAAAAAAATTGGTAAGTTGAACCTCATCAAAATTAAGATGCCTGCTATACATCTAGTAAAATGGCCAAAATTAAAGACAGGGATACCAATAGGAGTTGAGAATTTGGAGAAATTAGAACTTTCCTACTGTACTGATGAGAATGAAAAAATAGTACAACTAGTTTGGAAAACAATTTGGCAGTTTCTTAAAATGTTACATATCTACCATGCAATCCAACAGTTTCTTTCCCAGATATTTATCCAAGACAGAAGGAAAATAAATGTCTATACAAAGACCTGTACATGAATTCTTACACCAGCTTTTATTGTAATCATTTTTTAAAAATGTTTAAACTTGAAACACTCCAAATGTCCATCAGCGGGTAAGTGGATAAACATGTTAGAAAATACCAGCTAATCTATACTGTCAGAAAGCAGATCACTGGTTGTCAGGGAGAGGAAACAGAAAGGGGTTCCCAAAGTCAGGGGAAAATTTGGGGGGGTTGGATGTGTTCGTTATCTTGGCCATGGTGATAGTTTCACAAGTGTAAATGTCTGTTGACACTTGTCTACTCTTCACTTTATGTGCACTTTCTTTTATGTCAGTCATACCTCAGTAAGATTATTATTTTAAACTATGCAGAGATGCCATTTATTGAAAAAATTAGGAGTGTGAAAGAAGCACACAAAGAGATTGCTATCAAAGTCACGGATGCACCGCATTCTCCAACCCACTACGCCACTTGTAGCAATTTGTCCTGTAGAAGTACTTAAATATCCATAAAAACATATTAGCATAACATTACTTGTTGAAGCATTGTTTGCAATAGCAAACTACTGTAGGAGAAAGAATGTCAACATCCTTCAACAGAGTTTGTTGGTTTGTTTGTTTGTTTGTTTGTTAGTGCTGGGGATTGAACTCAGTGCCTTGTGCTTGAGAGGCAAGTGCTCTACCCCTGAGCTAAAGCCCCAGCCACCTGTTCATTTAAATTAATTATGAGAAATTTACACAACAGAACACAATGCAGCTACTGAAAAAAGGCAGGAGGAGCTCTTTCTGCACAGATGATGGAAAAATTCCCCAGGATATGTTTAAAAGGACCAGGGGCTGGCAGTATATATATAGTTTTTCATGGAGAGAAGAGAGCAAAGCAAGACTGGAAAAGACTAGCCCCAGAGGTGGATGTGACATTTCTCTGCAATAAGAAAAAAGGGAGGAAAGGAAGATAGAAGGGGACTTAGATATTCACAAATGACCAGTGAACATGAAAATGTGCTCAACCCATCAAGAATCAGGAAGATGCACATCACAGCTGTGAGCTACAGTTACAGAGCAGCTGGCCTGGCTACAGTTTGAAAGACTAGTAATACTAAGTGTTGGCAAGGACAGCCATCACAGAAGCCCCCACACACTCCTGTTTGGCATAGGAGTTGGTGCAGTCACTCTGCAAACTGTTAGGCAGCTTCTCCTGAAATTGAGAAGATTCATTCTTTGACCCAGAAATTCCCCTCAGAGGTCTATAAGCAACGGAAATGCATAGGCTCAATCACCTACAAAAACAAGTTCCAAGCTGCCTCACTGGTAACACTCCCAACCTGGAAACAACCCAACTATTCACCAACAGTGGAACAGATACAGAAATTGTAGCATAGCTAGACAATGGAAGTATATCCAGCAATAAAAAAGAAGGAACTACATACAACTCTACAGGTCAAATGATGATTCTATCCAAACACATGTTAAACAGAAGAACATACGATGTGAATCGAGTACCAAGACATACACCAGTCTTTAGATTTGCACATGTAGGTGATAAAACTACACAACAAGGAGGCAGTCCTGTGATACTGAGAACAGCGGTGGCCTTGGGGGAGAGGATCCATGGCTGACCTGGATATAGGTTTCATAGTAACTCAATGAGCATAGCATTATACAGACTATGCTTTTTCAATGATATATTTCAGCAAAAAGGAATGTAGCTAAGATCTTCAGTGAAAAATCCTGCTCCACCCACCTTCTACTATCCAATCTCAACATCCTCCCTGACATAAACCCACTTTTATTAGTTTTTTATGCATCCTTTCAGAGATTGTTTTAACGGATGTACAAGGATACATCAAGGCACATTCTTACTGCTTCCACTTTCTTGTACATAAGATATAAGCGTGTTGTTCTCCACTTGGATGTTTGTTGATTGGTGGGGTTGGTGGTTTTGTTTTTTAGTTAACAACAGATATTGGAATTCTTTCCTCATAAATGTTCCCTTTTACAGCTGCATAGTGGAAACTATCTTTTTTCCATGGCTGGTCTCTCTGTTAGAGGACATTTGGACTGCTTCTAATCTTTTGCTGCAAAGGATGTTATAATGAGTAGTTTTTCATGAACATCTGTTATGGCTTGTATCTAGATGCCGCCCACATGCACACACACAAAGCTTCATGCAGTCATAGATGGGCTTTTCAGAGGTGGCTGGATCCAGCGTGTGTGATGCTGGGATTAAGTATGTGATTTGGGGATTGCTTTATTGTGGGATGCTAGGATTAAGAGTCCCCTACCCTGGGTGTGAATGCTACCTGCCCTAAAGGTGGGTAGCCTGGATATGCTATAAGGGACACAAAGAGGTTCATTGTGTGTCGCTTGTGGCTTTGGCTGCCTTCTGCCTGCTATAGACTGTTTATCCTCTGGTTTGCCCCTCTGCCAGGCTACCCTGTCTTGGAGTCAGCCAACTATGGACTGAAACCTCTACAAACTGTAAGCCAAAATAAACTTTTCCTCCTTTAACTTTGGGCATTTTGTCTCAGCAACTAGAAAAGTAATGAAGACAACATCGTTTCAAATGAGTGCGCACACAGAAAGCTGTAGGATATAAGCCCCCAGAACCTGGACTGCTGTAACCAAAGGTGGATCCATTCATAACTTTAGTAGATATTGTCAACCTTTCTTCTGTAGAACCAGTTTACACTTTCACCAGCCTCATAAGAAAAATGCCTGTTTCCCTGCAGCCTGGTCAACAGTGCCATCTTATCAAACTTGGCAGTTTTGCAATCTGATATGTGAAAACTGCTATCCTAGCATAATGTTAATTTACGTTTCTCTTACATATAAGGATGGATTCTTAACACAAAGAAATAAAAAGCAATCATTATTTCCTTTCCTGTGAACTGTTGTTCACATTCTCTGCAAGTCATTCTTTTGAGTTACAAGCTAGTCTTTTTTCATATCTATGAGATGAACCCGTCTCCCTGACCCTGTGGCATTAATCACAGCACTCTTTCCTCAGATTGCCATTATAGTTCACCTTTTTTCAAGGTATACATATTGTTTTGTCCACAGAAGAGATTGGGGAGGGAGGTTTGTTTGTCTTTAATGTACTCAAACTTATATACCTTCTCTTTTTGGATTCTGGCTTTTAAGTCATAGCTAAGTTCTTTCCCATTCTAAGCACATAAAGGAATCCGCCCCCCTACCCATATCTTCTAGTACTTTCATGACTTTAGTTTTTATACTTAGATTGTCAATCCATTTGGAAATTGTGTTGGTCAACTGTGCATAGTGTGGATCTAACTTCATACTCTCCCCAATCATAACCCACTGTTTCCTGATCATTATTGAGTAGTCTGTTGTTCCCTACTATTTTGCTTACTATTTTGTGTCTTCTAACAGCAAGATTTAAGAATTTGTTGCAAGCAGGGCATGGTGGCTCATGCCTATAATTCTGGCACTCTGGGAGGCTGAGACAGGAGGATCACAAGTTGAAGCCCAACTTGGGGAATTTAGAGACTTGGCAAGACCCTGTTTCACACTTTAAAAAAGGGGGTTGGGGGAGTATCTTAGGGACAAGGCCCTGGGCTCAATCCCTAGTACCATCAGGAAAAATAAAACATTTGTTGCAAGGAAGAGATTATTTTTCCATGATAACCATGTTCTGTGCCTTGCCCTCAAAATCCCAAAGATATTACTGAATTGTCTCTCAGCATCGTACTCAGCATCATCTCAGTGTCCACGCCCCTGCTGGGGCTCAGTGTGGCGCTTTGATCTCAGGGAGGTCTCTCTACCCTCTGCCGCCCTCACGTCCAGTCTCTGCTGAAGCACAAGAGGCTTTCTCTGAGGCTCCCTCATCCACCAAAGAGGAGCACAATTCCCTTCCAGTCTTTTTACTGAAATGTCAGTAATGAAGGAAGGTTACACGTGTATCACAGATGAAGAGACTGAAAATCAGGAGCCACACTGAGAACCCAGTGGAGCCGTGCCCCAGGCCACTGTTCCCAGGGCTACTTCACTTTCCTGAGCTATTTACGATGGCTCTAAAGCAGCCCCACCCTTCCCTCTCCTTTATAAAGGACTATTTGATCCTTGACCGCGTGTCTTTCCTTGAATTTCACATTCAGTCTGACTGGTGTGTGCATGTTCTCGGTGACAGAGTGTGTCTGTCTTCCTGGCAACCTGTCCACACTTAGCCTGTTTCAACAGACTTGCTGAAACTTGGGAGAAAAAGTTTGAACTTTGCTGTGTTTCCTTCACCAAAAAGTCTTGGTGGTAAAGATCTACTAAGTTCTAAGATCATGTGAACCCGGAAGTCAGTTGGGAAGTATGCTACATTCAAGTGCTACATTCAAATGCTATATTCAGTTTATTCTCATACTGTGTGTCCCCCACACAGTGAATTATTGTACCCCATAAAAATACAATGGTTACACAGTTCAGCTAAGGAGCCACGTTACTATATCAGGTTATGATTACAGTATGAATATACTCTTCAATGAATTTAATGGACATGATCAGAGGAGCAAAGATATACAAATTGAGTCAGATGCAGAGACTGGAGAGAAGCGCGAAGATTTGCAGGATGGGAGTCAGGCACTTAGTTTTCTCCAAAAAGGTCTTCTCTCTCCCCTACCTCCCCATGTTGTTGCAGCCCACACAGGTGAGCATTTCCTTCTGGGTCAAACTCATGCTCACCCTGCGCAGGTAAGAGTGGATCTCACTTGGAGGAAATCTGAGTTAATAAATGGCTAAAGAGAATTTTGTTTTTCAGTGGTGTGGTGGAGTAAAAAGGGCGCTAGAGGAAGAATTTGAGAATGTGGGTTCTTTTAACACATCAAATAACCCAGGCCATATCACATAATGCTTCTCCAAACCCGGATTTCCTGCCTGTAACAAGTAACACGTGGCTTCCTTCTATGCTTACAGTTGGGTTAAGGATTGAACAAGTTCATATGTACAAAAGAGCTTTTCAAAATGACACAGAACTATGATTCAGATTGACAGGGTGGAGGAAGAGCCATCTCTGTAATCCAACATCTTTGTTTTACTGCATGGAAACCGCCGGTCTGGGAGACCTGCGCAGAGCTAAAGGGAAGCTCTGCCTTCCTGTGGCAAGTTCAGTGTGTTCCTGAGCTGCAGGGCCACAGGTGAGGGCTGAGCGAGGCCTCTGCTCAGGCCCTGGGGTGGCTGGGGCTGCTGGGCTCAGACCCCAGCTAATCCACAACTGCACGCAACCCCGATGCGCTTTGAGACACAACACGCGTCTACCTCTCATCCCTCTCTCCTGTGACAGTGGAGGGTGGCTTGGGGAGGCCCACAGCGATCATGCCCTCCCCTTCGCCTGCCTCAGGGTGTGCCTACCACCCCAGGGTTACTTCACAGCCCTTCTCTGGGCCACCTCGACAGGAGGTGCAGCAGATGTCGGCCATGAATTTGAATCCAGCAGTAGAATTGAATTTGGACAATCAGCAGGCTTGGATTGGAAGGCTTGAGTTTAGATCAATTTGAGCCAATCACGGGACTTACCTTTGGACCAGTCATAGCCTCACCTGGGCCAATCACAGGCCTGCCGCTGCTATTTAAGCAATAC
Source organism: Hystrix cristata (assembly GCA_004026905.1). Classification (NCBI taxonomy): domain Eukaryota; kingdom Metazoa; phylum Chordata; class Mammalia; order Rodentia; family Hystricidae; genus Hystrix; species Hystrix cristata. The sequence goes on along the minus strand of PVJO010001367.1, from coordinate 168,043 downwards.
TTTTTTTTTCCTTTTCTCTCTTCTGTTTCTCCCTCCCCCCACACACACCTTTTTTTTTTTTTTTTTTGGTTACAGTAGGAGTTTTCCTTCTTGTTCCCTGCCTGTCTTGTGTCCTGATCTCCTGGGCCCTGAGCCTTCTGTACCGTAGCACAGGCCCTGCTGAAGTAAAGCTCTCTCTGCTGGACCTATAAACCCGCACAGCCGGTGTGGGCTCAGAAGGTCTTGCAGAGTACTGGGGATTCTTTCCCTGAGTAGCCCGGGCAGAGTTCAAGAGGATGAGACACGAGAGCCTGCTGACCCGTGATGCTGCCAACCTTGACTCTGGCGGCAGCCAGCAGGGGACCCCGGGGCTCTAATAGGGTCATTGGACCTGAAGTCAGGCCACATGCAGAACTGCATTGTCCTGGCCTGCACCTCCTGTCCCGGCCGTGCAGAGAAACGCTCATCCACCTGGCCACACCTCGGACAGCCCCCCACCCCCGGGCCCTGGGTTCCTTCCATCCCGGGGGAGCTGCGCTGGAAAGCAGGCAGGCATGTCCCAGACATCACCTGAAGGCAAATTTACTAACACACACACACACACACACACACACACACACACACACACACACACCCCTCTAACCAGTCACAGAAGAGGCGTTTTGGTATCACAAACTTCCTTCCCCACCTTCATATCGCATGGTTTCCCAGGGCCTTTTGATCAAACCAAATTCTTTTCTTTATATTCAAGGTCCCGCATCCACCAAACAGTGTCCCAGGCCTGAGGGCATGCCCCTGCCCGGCTGGGCTCCCTGCTGTCAGCCACCAAGCAGCTTGAAACAAGCTAGACTCTAAGTCAGATCACATCATTCCGTTGTTCCTCCAGTCCACCCTACCACCAGAAAAAGGGCGGACAGACATTAGGCTGTACGGCTGTCGAGGAGAAAACAAACCAAAAAGAGCGCAAATCTCTTTCTCTTAAATGGAATCACAGTTAACGAGAACATGTTGCATAAAAGAAAAAGACAATAAGAACTCCCCATTTGGGGCTTACCTCCTATAAATCTCACATCCCCAAAAAATACACCGGGCTTGCGGTTCTGCAAACGCTAAGGAATGAAGTCGCAAACCAAAAGAGGAGGTTAGGAGAGATTTTTTTGAAATAAGGGGGACAATAGCTCCTGGATTTCCAAGAGGGGTGCTGAAGGGGGTGGCCACAAAGCCTCTCAAATGAGAATTACAGTACTGATAGGCAGGTACTTCATGGACACCTATGACTGGTGCCAATAGCAACTCATGCTCTCTAGGCCAGTTCTTTCACATAGTGTGTACAGTAAACTGAGATTTTAGAAAGAACTAGTTATTTTACATTATAATGACCTCAGAAATCCCAAGAAGGGGATGGGCTGCATGTTACATTAAAGGAAGTTCATTGTATTTTAAATTCTTCAAAATCGAGTTCAGTAGGGGGTGGCGCCTCTTTTTACAAGGGAGGGGCCGTGTTCCGTGTTGCCTCAGGAATTTTCACTACTGACCAAAGTCCTAGTTCAAGGTCTATTCTTAATTTTCACCAGTATGGCTGGTCACCCCACTCTATCTCAGCGCCTTCCACTAGCAAGGTGCCGTACTCTTAAGCTCACTAAATAAACTGTTTTCTACAGTACAGGTTTCATAAATATTTTTGACTGACTCCTGGCCATGAGGGGTGGAATAACAGGTTGAACTAGTTTAGTGACCCTTCAAAAGAAGACAAGGGAAACTAGCAAGCAGGTGGGCCACGGCGCTGGGGGTGCTTTTTAAAACACAGGTTAGGTGTACATGTTTAATAAGAGTAGGAAGGGGGCTGGCAAGGGAATATACGTGAGTTATTCACCTAAGCTAATAAGAGTTTATGGGCAGACACGTCATGCGGTTGCCAGGATGCCCTGGCTGGTTTCGGGCTGTCGGGGTCAGGCCCTCAAATGTCCTACCCACAGGAGGGCGAGGGAGGAACATTCCCACGGCCACTGAACACGGAGTCAAGATAGGTATTATGAAGGGGATACAAGAAACAAGGCTAATCCCTTACTCTGTGCTTATGATAAATAGAGAGTTGGGATTTTGCTTTGCAGATGGAGCCAGAGTAGGAGCAGAGGCTCCTCTGATAGTCTCGCTCTCTCTCCCTGGCATCAGCATGGCCGTGCGACTCACCCCCGTCTACCCTGCACGTGGCTGGACATGAGAGTGGATTTGTCCTGACTGCAGATAGGTAGATGCTAGCTGGAAATGAGCAAAAGGAGACTGGAGGTGTCATTAATGAGTGACTTTCTTGCATCTGCTCGCTGCCCGGCAGGATCCACCTATGTGAGTCATGAGGTAAAGGGCAGTTGACGCCTCCCACACCCCAGGTGACCCCAGGAGCTCACGATGCCCACCCTCCAACACAGTGCACACCTAGCGCCTGTGGCGGCCAGGTCACCCAGGAAAAGGTCTCCAGCTGTCGGAGGAGAGAGAGTTCATTTTGCTCTGGGAAAAACCGTGTCACGGCCTCCCTTGCTCCCCACCTGTTCCCACCTTCTCTGTGGCCACTTCTAGTGCCTCTCACCCCCCTGCCCATCTTAGGTCTCTGTCATATTTCTCACCCACTGCCACCCCTCTCTCAAGATCCGGCGACCTGGGCTGGGGGTGTAGCTCAGTGGTAGAGCACTTGCTTTACAAGCACAAGGCCCTGAGTTTGATCCCCAGCGCCAAAAAAAAAAAAAGAAGAAGATCCAGCAACCAACACCTTTGAGCTGTAGAGTGTTAAAGGAAAAAAAAAAAAAAGAACAGAAGAATTTTATTTTTTCTGGGCATTTTCCATTGTGGGAGTCTGAGCAAGTAAATATTCATTCATTTCACTTATTTATTTACTTATATGCAAGCTTTTCAAATTTATTTTCTTTCTTTGTGGTATGGGCAACTGAACTCAAGGCCTCATCCTGAACTACATTCTTAACCTTTATTTTGTTTCCTTCTTTCTTCTCTAATTTATTTTGAGTCAGGATCATGGAAAGTTACCCAGTTTGGTCTCAAATGTGATCCTCCTGCCTCAGGGCTCCAAGTAGCTGGGCTTATGGATGTGTGGCACTGTGCCCACCTTCCAATTTTTGTTATTTTACTATACTTTATGGGTATTTTTATTAAATCCTCATTTTAAGATAAATTTGGGCACAGTGGTGTATGCCCATGATCCTAGCTATTCAGGATAGGATAATAAGAGACAGGAGGATAATAAGTTCGAGCCCAGTCTGGGCAATTTAGTAAGATCCTGGCTCAAAATAAAATGATAGTAATAATAATTATAATAATAACAACAACAAACAGTTAGGGATGTAGCCCAGCACTCCCAAGGCTCAATCACCAGTACCAAAAAAAAAAAAAAAAAGTAAGAAACAAAAGAGATAGGATATAAAATGAAATCAAGAGGTCCACAGACTCAGTTCTAAATTTTGTAACTTAGAAAAAAACTGAGTAACACAAATCCCAGGGTCAATTTGATTCAAAAAATAAATAAAACTGTTTGAGAAACACATTCTTGACCAGACACCAACACAAGAAAGAAATTTCTCCTTTAGGTAGAATGTAATGAACAATGTTGCAACCGTGTCTTCAGAATGGGCTGAAAAGGAGCTTTTGAGGGGAGATTAGGGTGTGTCAGAGCTGGCTGGGAAAGTAGGCGTGACCTGTTCATTACAAAATCCCAGAACACACACGCAGAACTGCTCCCAAAGCCCTGCTCGTGAACTTCACGAGAGAACTGGAACAGGTTTTCGGCAGGTGGCCTGGACCCAACATCAGCCTGAGGTGTGCGATCCCGGCCGCCTCTCCGGACCTGGATGTGGACGTTCTCTTGGGTTTCCTCCGACAGCATAAAAGGACATAGACACCAAGAAGAGCTTGCTATTGTGATTTTCCTCACCACAGCCCACCCTGCTTCCTCCAGGGTGTTCTTTTATCATGCTTTTTCCTCTTTTACTAGGCCCAGGCTCGCTCTGCAGAGCCGGTGTCTCCCTCACTCTTCACTTTGGGGGGGGGGGTTGCTGGGGATCAAACTCAGGGCCTTGCAGTTGTTTACCACTGAGCTCTACCACTGAGCTAAATCCCCAAACCCTTCACTTTTACTTTTCCAAGTAATCTTTGTCACCGCTTTTCGTTCATTTCACTCAATTCTTTGTTTGAGGTGAGAAGAACTTATAATCCAACTCCAGAGCAGTCCAGAACCCCGTGACGTTTAGTTAGCGAGCCGCTTTTAGAAGGTGCTACCCGATAACAGTTTCACAGAGCTACTTCTGTAAGATCACTCAAGGAAAGCCAGGAGCGCTCACCTGGGGAGGCGTTTGTGGTGACAGTTCTAGGGCAGAACAGGCCCCCAACTCCAGCTGGCTGCTGCGCTCACCGACAGAGCCAGCAACCCACAGAGGGGCTCTGTTTAGCTGGACTGATCTGTGGTTGTTACTGCTGTTGTTTTGAAGTTAATGACTTTAGGAAACACACACAGACCAGCTCTCCACCCTCTATTGTTGCCACCTTCCTCATTTACTTGCCTAACTAGCTTCTGAAGGTTCTGTATGGCTCCAGACCCCTCCATTCATCTATTCGGTCAGTAGATACTTGGGGGCACCTTTTGTTGCCCAGCACTATTCTCCATAAAGAAATGAGCAAACAATGTACTCTGTCTCAGCAAGTTTAAATTCTAGGAAACAGGAAATAGATAATTGAAGTAAAATTACATGGTCTATCTGATGGTGTTACAGAAAATCAAGCAAGAAAGGATGAAAAATGGCTGAGGAAGAGACTATACAGTCAAGAAGTCTTTAGTAGAAAGTGGCATTTGAGTAATGACCTGGAAGAATTAGGGAAGCTGGGTGGTTATTGGGGGAAGTGCATGTGCAAAGGCCCTGAGGTAGAAAACTGCTCACCTTGTTGGAAGAAAAATTGACAGCTAACATTGCCATAGCAAAAAGCAATGTGGAGTGAAGAAGTGCTAAGAAGTCAGACTCCTGCCATCTAGCAGAGAGAGGAAAATGTCCCCTTCCCCAGCAGGGGTGCAGTACCTGCTCCAGTGAGGTGTTCAGTCAGCAAATATGACAGCTCTTTCATCTCAGCCTTGCGGTTCCCAGTTCCCGGTGTTGTGGGACACGTGGCTCTGAGTATAGCTACTTCCTCGTGAGCCCTCCAAGACAAACTAGCAGCAGAACAAATCCAAAGCTGCCTAGAATGAATGGCCGACTTGCTGGCATTGTGATAATTGGCCAAAAAGTGATTAGATGTCAAGGGGCCTTGACCGCAGTGAGGGCTTGGAGAACAGCAGCCTTTTCTTCTGGCCTGGAAGTGAGTGTTTCTTGTGCTAGCAGTGAGGTCACCTGCCCGGGAAGGGCCTCACATGTGGCCCACATCTCAGAGAAGAATCCAGTGGAGAAACTTTTTTTTTTTTTTAAACTCACTGTGGAGCCCAGGCTGTCCTCAATCGAACTCATGATCCTCCTGCCTCGGCCTCCCGAGTGCTGGGATTACAGGTGTGCACCACCATGCCCAGCCCAGTGTGGAATGGAGGAGAAGCCCAGGCACCCTGTCTTGCTCATCTCTGAAGTTGGGGACTCACAAGAGCCTAAAAGCCTTAGCAAGGCCCATGGGATGCATTCCATGATTCGAACAGTTTGTGTCTAAGGAGCCAGGTGTGGTGGCACACGCCTGTAATCCCAGCACTCAAGAGGCTGAGGCAGGAAGATCACTGTGAGTTTGAGGCCAGCCTGCATCACAAAGCAAGACCCTGTCTCAAAAAAAAAAAAAAAAAAAAAAAAAAAAAAAAAAAACCAAAAAGAAAAAAGTTTGTGTCTAAGAAAGGCCAAGTGGGTCCCCAGCCCATCCCTCCCTGCCACAGCCCTCCATGCACTGGCCTGGCCCCAAAACATCCCCACCGAAGAAAAAGCTGGGAAATCCCACAGCAGGCAGAGGATACCCCCAGAGGGCCCAGCTCAGCTCCATTCTCACAGCACCCCAGATACCAGGAGACTTGGTGGAAATCGTGCTCAGAATGTTTCTCTTTGCCAAACAAAGAAAATGCGTGGTTGCCTGAGAGGGCTTCATGCTTCAAGAAAATGAGGAAGCAGAAATAGGAAATTCCTTTGTGGAACACAAGAGTTTCCCTGGGTGTCTAGTGTGCAGACAGAGCCTGGCGGGGTGGAAAGCCCGGCCCTGGCCCTCACATCTGATGAGTCCAGAAGCCTGCACTTCTGGAAAAAAATTGCTCAAGCCCTTCTCCTGCAGGAAGTCTCCAGCTTCTGTAGCCCCTGACGTGCAGTCCACGTCACCTGGTGGCTGCAGGAAGACACCTTCTTCTCTCATCATAGCCACACTCTTCTGTTCACGTGTTGCTACCTAAGAAACCAGGTCATACAAGGGGCCTGTGGTCACCAGGGCTGGATTCAGGGTGTCCAGAGCCTCCCTCCACACACACCTGCATCTCTTGAGACATAAAATGTAGCTCCCCACATCCCCAGGAGACCCCGCCACAGCTGCTGGGCCTGAGCCCTGACCTGCTGAGGCTCCCTGAGGGCTGTGATTTGCTTCTTCAGTGTCCCCCAAAGGCCATATGTTGAAGGCCTAGTCCCCAGCCTGTGGCACCATCGGGAGGTGGTGAGGCCTGTGGAGGAAGTTAGGTTACTGGAGGTGTGGCCTTGAAGAGGATGTGGGCACCCAGCTCCCCTGTGATGCTCTGCCTCAGTCCAGGCCCACAGGAAAGGGCCAGGTGACCACAGTCTGACACCTCAGGATCCATGAGCCAAAATAAACCTTTCGTCTGTAAGCTGACTGCCCTCAGGGATTCTGTCACAGTGAGGGAACCTGGACTGACTAACTCTTCCTGCGATGCCGCCACTCCCCTGGCCTCTCCCAGGGCTGGGACGCCTGTGTTTCCCTCACTGTGCTCTCTCCTCCTCCTCACCTTCAGTTCCTCTCATTCTGCCCAGGCAATTCCCTTCCAAATGCCCTCACCACCCTGCTCTCCTTCTCTAAACTCGAGTGGGGCTCAAGGTGCCTCTTACAGTCTCGTGGGCACAAAAGCCACCTGTCATTCACTCTGGGACCCACAGGTCTGGGCAGGACTGAGCATCTAATCAGTCTCACGAGGCGAGGATGGCGGTCCAGCAGTGTGCAGTGTGAGCCTTGCAGGTGGACCGCCCTTCCAGCAGGGTCGGATCCCTGGAACGAGTCAGAAACAGGACTCTCGCAGCCTGGTCCAGGCCTCCTGCCTCAGGCCCTGCCGTTCAACAAGATCGCCAGGGCCCGCGACACCCGCTACAGTTTGCAAGGATGGAGTGGAGTTCAGCAACCCGGGCTGTGTGTTAGGACCCCTAGAAAACTGGAAAACAATCCCTGGGCCCGGCAGCACCCTGGACCAATCACATTTCAGGCGATGGTAGCCTGAAATCTCTCCAGGCCACTGGAAGAAGGAGAACTCTGCCAGAGTCCCAGCGGACTGGCCCTTGGAAAGGCAGGCCACTCCGTGACTCTGTGACACCTGTCTAACCACTTCTCGACAGACGAGAAATATACAAGAAGACAGTCCCAGGCCTGGGGACTGGAGGAAGGCCAGCTCCAAGGACCGTGGCCAGGAATCCCAAGTGTTAGCCCAGGAAGGGTTCAACCCAAGCAGTTTCTTTGGGTCACTCAACCCAGGGTTCAAGTTTCTAGGTTAGATCTGACTGGGCTCAACTTGCAACATTTGTCCTCTTGGTGGGAACTATGGGGCCCTGTAAATAACCCTCTCCGGGGCCACACAAGACAGGCGGGAGAGGCCACCATCTGTCGCCCAAGCAAAAGAAGGCAAAGGCTGCCCAGGCAAGAGGCGGTGTCCCTCTCGGTCCGTTCTATTTTGTGCTTCCCTGATGACTAATGACTTTGATCATCTTTTCGTATTCTTGTTCCAGTGACGTGTTATTAAGTTCAGTCTCTCATCTTGGCTGATCACATATTTGAATCCTGTTTCTATGTTTGTAATTCTTTCTGCTCCTGGTCAGTTCCACAAGTGACAGAGATGTCCCCTTTCCATATCGGCTGTTTGCTGAAAAAAATGATTGAGCGCGTTGGGGCTGGTGTTTGTGCCACTCGGAACCTGTGCAGGTAGCATCTCTGAGTGTGAGTTCTTCGCTCTATAACTCCAACCCTCAACCTTCTCTCGTCTGCCCTGCAAGCAGGTGTTTCTCCAAACACTTGGGCTCCTCTTCCCACATTTGCCAGGTTAGCCCCAACTATAAAGTCTCCAGGCCCGCCCTGCCTGGGAAGCCATACCTGCTTTATACAGAAATACACAATGTCTCCCCTTCTGTTCAGCGGGCTTATTCCAAGTTTCAGTCTCTCCCACCTCGGTGGGGAAAGACCCTTCCTGATTCCTGCCTTGACGGAGGATGATCTTGCCATCTTGGGAAAGACCGGTCTGGTGTTTGCTTCTTAAGTGGTCCGGGTGTGGGGAGTCGTGGTTATTTCACCATTGTTTCTTTAAAAGCCACACTGTGGTTGAGTGATGAGTTCGCAGCAGTACATTAACTTTCCACCTTGTGAGCTCTGCACCAGAATTACACCTATATCGTGAGGGGTCTGACCGCTTGTCGTGTCTTAAAGAACACCGTTTCTTCCTCATCCCCAGGTAACAGCATAAGTCTCTTCCAGGCACAAACATATTTTATTCTGAAGCCCCCCCCCCGATCTCTAACACTGGTTGTTCTTGATGCATTTGTTAATTTCACCCGGAAGGACTGTTTCTAGCAATGCCAAGAGCATTAGACTCCATTGAACAAAACATTGTTCAGCCTTCCAACAATACCTGGCTGTGCCCAGAACTGAGATGGATGGTCACGGTGGGGCCACCGTGACCTGATGAAACCTTCCTGGGGTGACGTTTCCAGACCTCCCTCCTCACGTTAAAATCAAACAGAAAAGGCTCAGCCTCTCCCCGACAGCTCGGTCTTCTCTTGAACTCAGCTGCTGCTGTCCAGCAGTGTATCAGTGAACTCCTCACTTTTCTGTATTCCTCGATTATCCATCAGTTCTTTTTCCCACCTGCAGCACCTGCCCCTCACACATCGCATGGCGCAGAGCCCCCAAATCTGCTGTCCCCCCAGCATCCTGCGGCGTGGCCATGGTCCAGCCGAGCAGCTCATCGGCAAGCATTTCTCCAGGTCTCCGCTCCTCCATCCCAGGCAGGGATGTTTTGAGAAATGGCCCACAGTGCACCTGCGCCAGACTCCCCTGAATGCTGGGGACAACCGAGGCCACCTCTCTGGGGGGGTGCATCTGGAGGAACCTGCGTTTGGAACAAGCTCCCCAAGGGCTCCTCCCCACACTTCAGTGTGAAAACAGACACCAGTCGTTATTGTCACGCATCTATCACCAGCTGATGCACGTGTACCGGTAAGGCTCATTAAATACGTATTTCCTCCCAAAATACACATCATGTGATGAGCAGAGAGCAGACTCAAACCAAAGCCATCCAGCTCCTGCCTCCTGCTCCTTCCCGCCCCACCACATCCCCAGCAAACACGAGCTACCGCTCAGAAGTTCAGATAACTACAGACCCAGTTCAGCTTTTTGCACCGAATCGTGTCAGAGACTACAGCTCACCTGTGACTGGCCGGTTGTCACTGATCGGACGTCTGCCTTGGTCCACTGTGCTGTGACCAGGGACATCAGCCACTGGAGTGACAGAGACCGTGTTTCCCTGGAGCTGACAGTTTCCCTGGAGCTGAGGGCATGGCAGTCACCGTAAGTGACATTTCTGGTACAATCCGGGAGGGCGTCAAGTCCCGGAGGGGTGACTGGGAGCAAGCTTTATGATGATGACTGGCTTTGTGTGGAGTTTACGGTCGTTAGCTGATTGACTCAGGCTGCGAGCAGCAGCAGCCCTTCCTCATGCCCATCGCCGCACGGAGCCCACCCCACCCCGGCCGGGTTTCACCACCTCCCGGCCCCGGTTCCCGCCGTCTACCTCAGTCTGCAGATATGGAATGCAAATTACCAGAAATAAATGACTCAGGTTTTAAATAACTTTTCTGCAGCATGCTGTTAGAAGCATTCTGTTTTATTATGGGTCACTGCTGTCAATCTCTTACTGGGTCTAAGGTGCAGGCACCCACTTGGGTCTTGGGACGTGCGCCCCGTGGATAAAGGGTGCTCTGATGACAATCACTTATTCAACAGTATGCATGAATTGCCTATTAGCTGTTGGTCTTCTTTCTGGCCATCAGAGTGTAGTTTGTGTTCTGAGAGGGATTTGGCACCCTCTCGATGTAAGCCAGGAACTTCTGACCCGCACGGAGCGTTTCCAAGGACCGAAATCCGAGAATGACAAAGCCCAGGAGCTGTGATCTGAGGGCCAAGCTACTGTGGCTCCTGCAGACGCCTGAGGACACCTAAAACACCTGCAGGGGGCGACAAGGGGAAGAGGCGCTTCTCAGGTGGAACCACACAGGGGACAGATGTCCCTTCCTCAGCTTCTGTCTTGCTCTCTTTTGGGGAGAGGCCCTGGGGGCTGCCGGGCCTTCACAATGAGCTACATCCTCCGCTCTTTTTTCAGTTTTTATTTTGAGACAGGTCTTCCCGAGTCACTAAGTCACTCCATTGGCCAGGCTGGGCTGGAACTTGCCACCCGCCTGCCTCAGCCTGCCGGAGTGCTGAGATTACAGGCACACCCCACCAGCCCAGGCTCCCTCTTGCCTTCGCAGTTCTCAAGGTCTGGGAAATGCAGACTGAGTTGTTTGCTCAAACGAAGCAGTGTCCGAACCAGCACTTCCTTCCCAGGAGCTATGGGAAGGTGTAGGCTGTACCAGGAAACCCGCCTGGCCTTGGAGTTCGCCTTTGCTCCCTGACTGGCCTGGACCACCTCTTGAGGTTTGATCTTCCTGTTTGTAAGAAGGGGGCAGTCACTTCTTACTTATTGGGTTGTCGTCTAAATTAAATGAGATGCGTTTATTTTGGAGGAGTGCTGGGACTCAAACTCAGGGCCTTGCACTTGCTAGGCAAGCACTCTAACCACTGAGCTAAATCACCACCCGAGATGTGTTTTAGAGTACTTACGTAAGATGTTCGATGAGAATTAGTAACTTTGGTTTTTTCCTCTGAGTACACAAATAACGATAGTAACACAGCGGGGCTGGTGGGCTAAATCTTTTAGGCACAAGTTACAAAGTCCTGCGCAAGCCTCAGAGGATCCTTATTAAAGATGTGTGAAGGGATGTGGGAGACAGGTTCTTGAAATTTTAGCCTATTGCTCCATCTAGTGATAGATGTGTTGGTTCTGGGTTCATTAAAAAAAGAGCTGAGGTGAAGTTAAACTGAAATAATTTCTGCTTTACTGAGTCTTATGAAACCACAAAAACACTTTCTAGCTTTTGAACATGTTTAAGAGACCTACATTAAAGGCTATTTTTACTATGCCCAGCAATAACATGTAGAAGAGGTAATGTGTGCAAAAATCACTCAGCATGCAGTTCATGCCCACCTAGGGAGTGATTCTGTGCTCCCCGATATTTTTACCTTTCTTTGGTATTTTTCTCCCAAACACAGACCTGCTAGAAAAAAAATCAGTTAACAAAATTGCATCAATTCATTCATTTTATTTTTCACCCATCTGGAACCGTTGCTTGTAGCTTCTCCTGACTGCGGGAGCCGAGGCTTCGTGACGAAGAACTGTTGTCACGGGGCACAGTGAGGGTCGGTCACGCTCCACCCCAGGCCCTTCCAGGGACTTCTGCAGACATTTGGAAATATTTAGGAAAATGGGACGCCTTTGTCATGCAGCTCACAGTCTGTAGAGAGGACACGCCTGTGTGTACAGGGCAGGGGTGACAGCTGTGACATTCATGGATTGACTTGTATCATTTGCATTTCACACACACACACACACACACACACACACACACTCACACCATCCCTTGTCAGGAGAGCCGTCGGTTTGCCCAGAAGGAAACTAGAATTGCAATGGCAGGACAGCAAGGAGGACACTGTCCACATTCAGCTTTGAAATCAGAATAGACAACCCGAAAGGACAAAGAGACAGTAATCCTAAAACCAGCTCTGTCATGGAAAAAAGAATTTTCCCTTTTTTTAATTTTTATTTTTTAGTAGTCCATGTTCGCAGTACATAACGATTATGTTCCTTGTGTGGAGTTGGTCCATGGACATAACACATCTTAAATCTTCTTTCATCCCCTTCCCTCCCTCCCCTCACTCCAAATCTTGGTCCCCTTCCTTTTTGCGAAAGAGCCACCTCCCTATTTTCTATGGTCTGTCTTTTATTTTGTTATTTATTTATGTAGAGCAAGTTCTGTGTCCAGGACACAGACTCGAAGCCTGAGCCAGGTCTCATCCCTGGGTCCAAGGTGCAGAATGAACAGCGCTTCCAGGTCACCTCAGGGAGGCGGAGAGGACATTCCAGGAAGGAAGCAGAGAGTCCATGGGGAGGAGAGAGGAACGTGGAAAACCATGTCTTCCCTTTCCTTCCTCCTGGGGCAGAAATCGGGGTGAGCCTGGGTAGATTTGAGGCAGCCAAGAACCCGTGGCGAGAGTGGGGCGGGCTGCATAGGCCCCAGGTGGGGACAAAGGGGCTCCGTCCAGGACATGGTGGCCACAGGGATGCGTGCCCAGCACAACGTCAGACAACACTCAAAAACTCTTGCCCAGCAGTTGAGATGGTGCTGGCTTGTTAGAGGGGACAAGGCAGGTGGTCCTGAAGAGCCATCAGCACACAAGGAAAAGCAGGCACAAGGGGCAGAGAAACAGTCCCACCACCGCGGACACAGTTCACACTCCCACACTCCCCGCACACCGGCCAGCCAGGGCCACCCCAGGTCCTTCAGACTCGGGGAATCCATACAGGGACCTGGTTCCCCGCACTGTGGGCACCAAAGCCAAGCAGGACACAGTGTGGCACCCAGAGGTGACAACAGCCAGAAGCCGCCACTAACCAAGTAGCAGGAAGGACAAGACACTGGCAACCAGATGGGCTCTGAATGCAGGAATCACAGAGAGGGTTATTTTTATAAGAATGTTTGATAAGGTGTGGGTAAAATTTTATGATTAAAGTCAGTAATCGGTTCTGAATAATTTTTGCTTTAAATGTTACATTCTTTACCTTGTATTTTGTCTTTAATTTTAAAAATTCTGATGCCAAGCATGGTGGCCCACACCTGTGATCCCAGCGCTTGGGAGGCTGAGGCAGGAGGATTGCTGTGAATTCAAGGCCAGCTTGGGCTACGTAGTGAGACCCTGTCTCAAAAAACCCCCCCCAAATTTTTTGAAGGTCGTAGAAGAAAAATAACCTTTTTAAAAAATTCTAATTTTAATATCTATAATCAAACTTTATATACTTTTTTTTTTAGCTATTGGGACTGAACCCAGGGCTTCACACATTCCATGCAAGTGTCTTATACTAAGCTGCATGCCAAGTTCTTTTTTATTTATCTTTTTATTTATTAGTACCTGTCTGCAGTACATGCAGTTTACATTGACCTTTGGGAGCAGGCGCGTGTACATAACACATCGATTCATTCTTTCTCCTCTTCCCCTCCCACCCTCTGACTCCAAATCCACGATCCCCATTTTCATTATTATTGTGATTACTGATATTTTTAGTTCATCTTTATGACATATAATGTTGCACTCTTCATGGCTATTTGGTACATGTACATGAAACATCTTAAGTCTTTTTATTTCCTCTTCCCCTCTCCCTCTCTCCCCCTTGGTCTCCTGGATGCCTTCCCATTTGCAAAAGATCTCCCTGTTTCCTTCCATCAGTCCTTTATTTAATTCTTTATTTGTACTTTGTCTTACTCAAATGAGAGGTACGATACGATATTTAAGCTTGTGTGTCTGATTTATTTCACTTAACATTATGGTCTCAAGGTGCACCCATTTTTCTACAGCTGACTCAAGATTATCTTTATGGCAGAGTAGTACTCCACTGTGTGTAAATACCACATTTTCTCTATCCGTTCATCTGTCGATGGACATACAGGCTGCTTCACAAATATTATGAATTGTGCTGTTATAATCAGGGGTGTGCGTGTGTCACTGTTATGATGATTTGGGCTCTTTTGGGAAGACACTTAGAAAGGTAATAGCTGGGTCAAATGGAATTTCTGATTTTAGTTCTTTGAGGAAACTCCATACTGATTTGCACAGTGGTGGTACTAGTTTATATTCCTGCCAACAATGTAGGAGGGCTCCTTTTTCACAGCAGCCTCGCCAGCATTCGTGATTCTTAGATTTCTTCTTGATTACCATCTTTCTGGTGTAAGATGGAATCTCAGCATTGCCTTAATTGGCAGTTCTCTAATGGCCAGAGATGTCGAACATTTTTTCGTTTGTTTATTGCCCATTTGTTCTTCTTTTGAGAAGCATCTGTTGATTTCAGTTGCCCATTTCTTGACGGAGTCTTTTATTTTGAGCTAATTTTTTTTTAGTTTTTTAGACATTAGTTCTGTCTGAGAAGTAGCTGGCATTTTTTTTTCATTCTGTAGGTTGTCTCTTTACTGATTGTTTCCTTTGCTCTGCAGAAGCTTTTTAATTTGATATAATCGCATTTGTTGATCCTTGATGTTATTTCTTGTGCAACTGGAGTTCTGTTCACAAAGTCCTGGCTTAAGCCTACCTTAGTAGACATAAGAGTTTTACCTACCTTATTTTCCAGCAGGTTAACTGTTTTTAATGCTTGGATGGGTGATCCAATTTGATTTTAGTTTGTTCTGGTGAGAAATATGGGTCCAGCATCAGTCTGCATATAAATAGCCAGTTTTCCCAGCACCGTTTGTTAAATAGGCAATCTTTCCCCCAACACATGTTTTTGGCGCTTTTGTTGAAGATCAAATAGCTGAGTGTGTCTGGGGATTTTTCTGTATTCTGATTCCAGTGGTGGTAAACCAAAGGGCGCGTGTGCCACAGCAAGGTGTTTGTTATCATTGAAAGCTCTAAAAGGCGCACCATCACTGCATTCTGTTCCATTAATTTACATGTCTGTTTTTGTGCCAAAACCATACTGTTTTTACTCATTGCTGCTTTAAAATCTAACTTAAATCTGAGATTGCAATGCATCCTGCTTTGCTCTTGTTGCCCAGGATTGCTTTTGCTATTCTGGGTCCTTTCTGCTTCCTATGAATTTTAGGATTATTTTCCATAGTTCTGTGTTGGTATTTTTGCATACATTTTTGGGGGGTGCTGGGAATCAAACTCATGGCCTTGCACCTGCTCGGCAAGCACTCTACCACTGAGCTAAATCCCCAACCCTGCCTGCCGTTCGTATTTTGATTGGGGTTGCATTGAATCGACGTATCAATTTGGGAAGTATGGCCATTTGGCAATATTGATTCTGCCTATCCAAGAACAGGGGACATCTTTCCATTTCCGGATGTCCTCTTCAAGTGCCTTTTTCAGAGCACCGTAGTTTTCATTGTAGAGGTCTTGGTTAGGTTAATTCCTGGTTATTTGTCTGTATGCTGTTGTGAATGGTGTTATTCTCATAATTTCTTTCTCACTGAGTTCATTATTGCTATATGTATATGTAAATGTTATTT
This sequence comes from Hystrix cristata, assembly GCA_004026905.1. NCBI lineage: Eukaryota > Metazoa > Chordata > Mammalia > Rodentia > Hystricidae > Hystrix > Hystrix cristata. The sequence goes on along the minus strand of PVJO010001367.1, from coordinate 152,483 downwards.
TTTTGTTATTGATTTTTGAGTGCTGATTTTTAACTTGCTGCATTGCTAAAATTGGCTATTAATTCTAAATTCTTTGGGTCTTCTATGTAAAGTATCATGTCATTGGCAAATATTGATAGTTTGGCTTCTTCCTTTCTTCTTATATCCGTTTTCTTTCTCTTGCTTGATTTCTGTGGCTAATGTTTCAAGTACAGTGTTGAACAGAAGTGGTGTTAGTGGGCATCCTTATACAAATGCGTGCGTGCGCACACACACACACACACACACGCACACGCACGCACGCACGCACCTCACCATATGGAAGACTCTATCTGCACAGAACTTTTGTTGTTTCCTTTGCTTCCATAATGACACACGCTGCCCCAGCAGGGCCCACTACTAGTCTGGTTCATTTCCCGATCTACAGACTAAGCCTTCAGCTGCTTTCCTTGTAGTTTCCATTCTCTCCATGTAGGGGCAGCAGAGACCACTGAGTCCCGGCAACTGGGCTGGTCCGCCTGGTGGGCAATCAGATACACCTGAGATTGGCTAATTGAGGTAACTGAGACATTCACCTCAAAAGCAAAATGTGAGGAGGGTCAGCCCACTGCTCAGTCATCAAGTTAAATGATATAGGGTTATAATGTTTCTAAAAGTCAGAATTAACCAAAACAGCGCCACAGTAAACAAAATGTCCAATTTTTACAGAATATTGCATAAAAACATGTACACAGAGGCACACATTTTCCCTTTTACCCCAATTCCAAAATTGCCCCACACGGCATGGTTGCATCTGGCCTTGATTTAAGATTTAGTATTTTGTTCATACAATTCTGTACTAACTTTGATCTTTAAAAATATTGCATTAAAATAGTACTCATCTTATTTGATCTTAAAAATATTGCATTGACATATTACCCATCTTGAGTGTGTAGTTTTAGGTGTCCCTCCCTGTAAATTTTCCAAAATGAGTGTCTGACTTTGCCTTAATCTCAGGCCTGATAGGTCCCCTTCACTAAGTAGCCCCAACAGAATCACAAGTCACTCACCAAAAAGCCCTGCTAGGTGTCCAGCACACCTAGAATGTTCTAGAACAAAGCTAGCAGCCACAGCACCCCCAGCCCCTCCAAATGGCCGCGAACCTTGGGTCTGCCCCTAGCTGGCACCAACCACCAGGTCCTTCTCAATAAAGGTCTACTGATCCGAACTGACAGAATCATTTTTTAAAAAACGTGCTTTATGGTGGTAAGAACTGGTAACAGGGGATCTGAACTCTTCAGAATGTTCTAGAATGCCCTAGAACTTTCTAGGTGTGCTGGACACCTGGTGGGGTGCCGTACATGGCTATTAACTGTGGGTCCGGCATTGTGCGGTGGATCTCTAGAGCTTGTTGGTCTTGCTGGGTGGTAACTCTTATAAATAAAGTCCTGTGTCATTGTCTCTAGGAGGGACAGCAGACATCTCATTGTAGGAACCAGGCGGGAGGAAAGTTCCAGCTGCAAACCACAGTTTAGGCTGACAGAAGATGCGAGGCTGTGCCTGGCTGCAAGTGCTCTGCACTGGCACTGGACAACAGCTCGGTCCCTGCCTAACCACAGGAGGCTATTGAGCCCCTGAAATACCGCAGTGCTGCTGAAAGATTGAACTTCAAGATGTATTCAACTCTGATTAATTTGTATGGCAGCTTAAGTGGTCACACACTTCCTTTTGTCCAGAACTGTGCTTTTAGAGTAATTCACCAAAATGAGGAACACAAAGGGAAAGAGGGGAGGTGCCCATTATGTGTTCTCTAGGCCTAGGAAACCTGGAGTTGTTCCTTCTGCCACATGCACACCATGCCAGTCTGCAAGAAAGGCGATACAGCAGGCAGCCAGCGAACGGGTCAGGGTGAAAAAGGGTTGCCAGCGAGGGGTGGCTCAGCCATCGAGCACTCGCCTGGCATGCGTGAGGGCACCACCACCACCACCAAAAAAAAGAACCCCACAAATGTTTACAAAAAAATAAGCCCTGAATGGACAGGACCAACGCTGTAGACAGTGCAGCCCCGGGTCATTGAAGCCCAAATTGTAGCTGGGGTTGGAACCATGTTCTGACTCCAAAGAGCTGCGGGATGCTGGACAAATCACTTCATGTCTCGTGCAACTGGTTTTCTTATTTGGAAGTCAACTGGCAGACTGGGTTTTGGAGATGCATATGTAAGGATTCAAGTCCCTGCTCCTCCATTAGTTAGCTGTCTGGCCTTGAACAATTACAAAACATTTCTCTGCTCGCTGTGAAATGAAAATAACTGTACATACCAAATAGGGTAAATGCAAAGATTAAATGTGATAAAGTATTAGCTAGGTATGTTGTGGCACATGGCTGTAATCTCAACACTCTAGGAGGCTGAGGCAGGAGAATCGCAGGTTTGAGCCCAGCTGGCAATACTGAGGACTGAATCCGGGGCCTTTGGACTGAGATATATTCTCAGCCATTTTTTAGTTTTTAATTCAGAAACAGTGTCTTGCTCTTAGTTGGCCTTGAACTCACTATGTGGCCCATAAACTTTCTAAGTTTCTGCCTCACACTAAAAGACTTTTTAAAAAAACCGTACATCGCACTTATTTTGACATTTTGTTCTTTTTTATTGCAAATTTCTGGTAAAGGAAAGAACACAGAAGCTTTTCTTGTTTAACCTTTGGTGAGAACTGTCAGTGGGTGGACTCTTCTGTCACTGGGGGGGCGGGTCACACAGTCACCCGGCCTTTGATATGCGCCACTTGTGCCACCTCCCCCAGGCACCTGTGCATCCGTCTGGGGGACGGCTGGGTCTCCCCGGCTGAGTCCAGTGCAGCCAGGGTGCAGAGGCGAGGCCACTCCTCACATGGGGCTGGCGACGTCAGAGCACCCGAGACACCAGCCCACGGCTGGCGTCGTCCGCTCACATCACCCGGTGGCCAGAGGCCAGCTAGCGCCGTGTCCGCCTCTTCCCCAGCATCAGATGCGCTGGCCCTGCCTCCTCCAGATCCCAGAGGGAGGCTGTGGGGCCAACTCTGACCTGCTGCTGTGCCAACCCGGAGAACTGCAGGAAACATGTCTATTCTGTCACAGAAAAAGAAACACCCTTCTGATTGGAAGAGTATTAACCCATTTTTCTCTTTAAATGGAAACTTGACTATATAGAGATGAAAAGATTTGCGACCAAAACAGGAAATATATGTTGGATGACATATGACATATGCCTTATAGAATCTCTCATGTCCAAATTAAAAAAAAAAATTGTCAAGCCATTGGCAGCAAAATGTTATATATTCTAGCAGCATATTTTATATGGGTGTAAACAGTAATAGCCAGTTAGATGTTTCATTTGAGATTTAGCCTAAAAATAGAAAATGCTTTTATTGTCCTGAGTCCTTGGCAAATGGGGAAAAAAGGTGTTTAAAAAACACTTTTAAGTATTTCTGGGTGAACAAGGACCACAGGTTCACATTTTCAATGGCCGATCAAAAATGGTGACTGAAAATCATCTACAGAGTTGTGCAAGATAAAAGTTTCTTGACAGTATTATAAATGCAGTTTGTTTCTCTGTCTGTATGAAAGTATGAATTTCTATTCCATGAATAATGCTGAGTGATCCATGTCTTAACAGCGGTAAAATTTTTAGAACATTTAAAAAACACATAGGATCCCATTTTGACACCATAATTCTGATGTGTTATTAGGCCTTCTCTTGTTGGCAAAGATCTTACAGGATGTGCTGACACAGTGAGACAAGGCACGAAAATACAGTTACAGTAAATGCACAGAAACTCCGGCACTGTGTGCCCATTTTGGAAACATTTAGAGAGGTCATAAAGTCTGGAAAAGTCTCACATTGTATAATGATTAATGAATGATTAATTGTACAATCAATAAACTGTTAACCACCTTTCCATTATTAAATATATGGCTATCACAATCCAAGTTGTGCCTTGTGCTTGCTTCAGCAGCACATATACTAAAAAAAGTTGTGGCTAATTCAAAAATCGCTTTAATATTAAAACCTGGTATATCTAGGTGGATGTAAATATTGTGCCTCGCAGTACCCCGAATGTGTTAAATTTCCATTTAATTTCCAATCTATATGGCAGTTATCAATTTTAAATCTATTTTCATTCTAGAAATGATGGGGTTTTTTCCCAAGTGTTAAATCTCTTCCCCTTAGAAAAGACATAAGATTGACAAAAAGATAACAAATATAAGAAGAGCACAACAGTAATAAAACCCAGATGTGGACTCAAAGGCTGAATTCTAATCTACGGGGACAGTCCCTTCACTGAGAATGAGGAACAACATCTTCCTGTGACGACACTCAGTCGTTTCTTCTTTTTTGGCGGGGCGGGGTGTGCAGGGGATGGAACTTGGGGCCTCGTGCTTGCTAGGCAAGCACTCTACCACCAAGCTAAATCCCCAACCCCAACTCATTCGTTTCTTAATTTAAAAAATCACCATGACATTTTTCAAAATATTAGTCTTGGTTAGAGCATCAGGCATTGAAAAAAATTAAGTCTTTTCATTCATAAAATAAAGAGGATAAAATCCTTTCAAAGAGTGGGAGGTGTCCACTGAATTTAGAGAAGTAAAATAAAGTGGTAAAAACTGTATTTAATATGCTAAAGAAAGAGTGTTTTCAAGACTTGAGGTGGACATTCAGACCCACGAAAACACGTTTCTCGGCACATGCACGCCCGGCGGAGGGTCCGGAACGCAGCGCTGGCCCGCCTCAGGCCGCGCCCGGCGACACCTTCGGAGGTCTCGGTCCCAGCCCCGTCACATGGGGGCTTCGAACCCCGTCACGTGGGGGCTGCCGACCCCGTCACGTGGGGGCTGACGACCCCGTCACATGGGGGCTTCCGGCTTCTGCATCTGCAGGATTTGCTTCTGCAGCTGGTCCCTGTCTAGCTTCATCTTGGCCTCGAGCACTTGCCTGAGGGACCCGATGCTTTCATAGATGGCTGTAAACCCTTTAAGAAGAGGTAAATTTCACAAGTGTTAAGACTTTCTAAACAATGTCATGGTCGATTCTGACAAGAACTGTCCGTAGATATTGAAACTCTGGGGGGCGCAAGTGGGATGCAGACCAAGAGACTCGCACGGGTGCGTGGTACCTCCCCGGAAATTGCTTTTTCATTACAAAAGGGGAAAGGAACCATCACAACAGAGAAACCTGGGGCAGATGCGACTTCAACCAAGGGGTCAAACGGACAGCCCGGCCCGGGAGAAACCAGTGTCCCCGACACCTGGACACGATATCTGAGCAAGACATAGAGTCACGCCTGCGGCAGACATGTCCCAAACCTCATGACAGGGAGGCGAACGCGCCCAAAGCAGGGGACATTCTACAAAACCCTGGCCTCATTCTTTCAAAACGTCACGACCACTGAGGAACCAATCCAGATTAAACTGGATTAGGTAGAAATCATGCTAACTAAATATGCTGTGCGATTCCAGACCAGAACCTGATATGGCCAAGAGGAGTATGAAAAGGTGCTGGACATCACCAATCATCAAGAAAACGCTAAATCAGTAGCTGGGCGTGGTGGCGCACACCTGTAATCCCAGAACTTGGGAGGCTGAGGCAGGAGGGTTGCAAGTTTGAGCCCAGCCTGGGCAATTTAATGACTTAGGGAGACCCTGCCTCAAAATAAAAAATAACCGAAGAGGAGGGGATGTAGCTCTGTGTAAAGACCCTGGTTCAATTCCCAGTAATGAAAAGGAAAAAAAAGTTGGTGGGGAGGTCATGAGCACCTCAACTTGAGTGTGGGCTGACAAGACAAGGCTGAACCAGGCTTGGGTTTTCTCTCTGCCAGGTGGGCTTCCTGGCCACCTGCTGCCCCTGCTGTGACAGGACACGCCCAAAGGCTCATCACCTGCCAGCACTGCACTCTGGGACATCCCGGCCTCTGGAGTTGTAAAAGCCAAACCTCTGTGCTTTAGGAGTGACCCAGCCTTGGGGATTTTGCTCCAGCAGCGGAACACGGACTAAGACCCCTGCCTCAGGAAGGTACTAAGGTTAAGCGTATCTGACAGCTTCCCGGAGAAGTTAAAAGACAGCTGATGTATATCATCATCTCCTCCTTTTTCCTGTTTCTCGAATTCTGTCAACGGCTGGAGCTCTGGCAGCCATCTTGAATTGTGAGGCTGACCATGGCTACCACGGGAGTCTCAGGGGTCCTGATTAATGGGTTCTGAGAAACAACGGAAAATAAAGCATGGGGGCTGCTGGGTTTTACCTACCGGCATTGACTTCTGCTTTCATTTCCTGCAGGCCCTCCTGCATCTGCAGCTCCAGCTTGCTGATCCGCCCGTGCACCTTGTCCTCCTCCTGCTTGGTTCTCTGTCCTTCCAGACCCTTCCTCTGTGTCTCTTCCAGCTTGTCGAGTCTGGCTGACAACTGGCCGAGCTTCTCTGTGTCCCTTTCACTGGCTGCCTGAGACCCAGGAGAAGAAATGCACCCGATTACTCTGAAGACAAAGTCTGCCTTGCGTTTGCACCCGCCATAATGTTTCACAACAGTGTGCGGGGACAGGATCACAGTGGCTGCTCGCTGCCCACCTCAGTAACCAATTCTCAGCCCCATCAAAGGTCATCCAGATACAAACCACATTTTCCCAACTCCTCAGCCTGGTAGAACACGGCCTTGGCATACACATGGTCACAGGATTAATTTCTAGCCAATGAGATTTAAGTATATGTGACGGCTTCCAGGAGAAGTCAAAACACAGCTGCTGTATACTTTCATTTCTTCCTTTTTCCTCTGTTTCTGGAATTCAGCCAATGGCCGGTGCTCCAGCAGCCATCTGGAACTATGAGGATGATAAGTGCTCTCTGGGGTGGGCACAGAGTTAAACTAAAAGGACCTGGAGTCCCCAAGGACTGACAGGCCATCGTGTCAGCCCTGCACGGCCCACATCCAGCCTTCCTTTCCATGAGGGAAATGAGCTTTTGTTGCAGTAAAGTCACTATTATCTTAGGGTTTATTGCTAGTTATTAAACTGATCTACATGTAAAAATGAGCAGTGATCCAAAGACTTGAAGCCTGTAAATGTATTCCTATAAATCTAAGTAAAATAATCCTTAGCCCTGACACAGATGTGGGGAATACCCATAAATAGCTGAGATGTTTCCTTTGCGCCACGCTTGGTTTTATGAGATTCTGTGTCATCCCCCGAGTCTTGGGTGAGCTTTGGCAGCCAGGATGAAAGCTCCGGCCACAGGCAGCTCAGCTCAAGGAAGCTGCCTCTTGCTGGTGCCCAGTGCTGGGTCTGCAGCTCGCAGCTCGGCGCCTGCAGACAGCAGAGTCAGCAACACAGAGTACACCCGTGTCTTCTGCCCACATCCCCGAAGGAGGAAGCGGCACAAGAAAGGCAAAGGGGAGAGAGAAACGGCCACGCTGAGTACCCACACTGACAAATGTGCTTGCCAGGAACTGGCTTCAGAGTCTGCTGGTTTTGAGTATGATCAATTCAAGGCTTTCTTGATACAGTTTTGGAGCAGTTTGCAAACCGCAGCTCTGCAAGAGACCAGGGGAAAGGAGGCAGTGGAAAGAAGTAGGGAGCTGCAACCCACTGCCTTGGGCTGTTATGCACTGGGATTCTGGTGGACTGGAGGGAATCTGCAGGCAGATTCCCTATTCAACACCGGTCATGAGATTAAAACGAGCCAGGATCAAATGGATAATTGTTCATTTGAGAAATGCAAATAGATCATTTGGATCTTTAAGATCTTGACTTGTTGAGCGTGGTGGTGCATGCCTGCAATCCCAGCACTTGGGAGGCTGAGGCAGAAGGATCTCTGCAAGTTCAAGGCCAGCCTGGGCTACACAGTAAGACCATGTCTCAAAACAAAGAAAGTAAACATACAAAGAATAGAGGCTGGGGATGTACTTAGTTATAGAACACAGGCTTAGCATATGTGAGGCCCCAGTTTGATCCTCAGAACCAAAAAATATATATTACAAAGGATGAACATGAACCAGGGAAATGGAGTTAAAGGCAAGAAACAAGCGAACAGCTCTACATGACATCAAATAAATTGTAGGCCTGTCCCCGAATAGCTCTTCAATGACTGCTAAACATCGATACCTACACTGTTTTCCTTAAGAGCCACAGAGAGCTGGTCAATTTTCTGTAAAAGCTCTTTTTCTATCCGTTCTTGTTCCTGTTGCAACCAACTCCGTGCAGATAGAATCTGGTTGCTGAGGTCCTCCACCGTACCTTTAAATCTACAAGACAGTAAACAAACAGGTCAGATGTAAAACAGTTTTTAAGTGGCATGAAGCAACCTCTGACACTCAAATAAATAGCAGCATTAAGCTCGGCTCTGTCAGAGCAGCACACTGACCCTTCCCAGGGTCACACCCAGCAGGAACACACGACACACGCCCGACGATGCTGCCACCACAGGACGGCTGTGTGCACACCAAGGTGACTGTGACACAGCGCAGACCTGTGCGGTTTTGAGGGCCACAGTGCCCCTGGCTCAGAGGACTCCGAGTGCTTTGTTTCCTCCCCCAGCATCCCCTCTTCCCTGCTTCTCATCCCTTTTACCTCCCAGGACTAGAGCCTGGCTCTCTTTATTCCCCAAAATGCTCGTGCCCCACAGGGATGACACATCCCAGTTTCATTCATGAGGAATTATTTTTTAATTTAAAAACCCTCCCACACTTCCGTTCCTCTATTCCTCTCTCTTCCCAAGTTCCTTATAAGAACTGTCTATCCTTAAAAGAACTGTCTGTCTGTACAAAGAACTCCCTTTCATCACTCTTTCTTATTTTTATTATATGTAATTAAATTACAGAAGAATGTATGTGGTATACATATAGATTTAAATAATACTAACATGAACATCCAGTGGGGTATAGTCACTAGTTACCCTGTACTATCTGCTCTTATTCCATATAAAAAGTCTGTAAGTATCAACTCACCACAGACCTTGTTTCCCAACCTCCCTTGCAGCTAGGTGTGGGCACGCAAATAAGTTGGGCAATGGGACGTGTGTGGAAGTGATAGAGTACATTTCTAGTCACATCCTTAAAACACAAATTTTGCCCTGGATTTTCTCCCTGTCCCAGCTGCCCAGGGAGAGCAAGGACTGGAGCAGCAGAGACCCCACCCTAGGTCGTCGGTGCCACCCTGCCTGCCTGGGAGATGCTACTACCTCACCACTATCATGCAGGAGTCACGGCACTGAGGCTAGACTGTACCCAAACTAACACAGCTATGTCCTCCCACGAGCATGAGACTAGGCCTCCACCACGACTCAGAAGTTTCAAGGGTACTTCCTGGCGACTCTACCCCACAGGAAGTAAGCACCTCCCTGAATTTCCTATTCTTTGTCAGTACTCTTTTAAGGGCTCTAGTGATCATGTCAGACTTATGTGGATAATACGGGGCAACCTGCTATTACTCAGTCACACTTGCAAAGTCTCCTTCTACTATGTACGATAACTGTTCACACATTCCAGTAATTAGGAGGTGGAGCTATTTGGAGGACTATTACTCAGTCTACCACAGCCACATATCTTTCCTTAAAAGCTCTTATCACTATTAATAATAATATAGCATGTGTCTATTTATGTCCTTATTTGTCTAATGGCCACTAGCTCCTTATAGTGTAAACTCCAGGAGAATCAGAACAGTGTGATTTTCTCTTCATAAATGAACAGCACTCAGAACACTGAACAGCCCCTCTGAAGTACTCAGTAAATATGAGATGTGATCAGAAAATATGGTTTAATTTTAAAAATTTAAATGTTTACATTTTTAAAAATATTACAGCAAAATACGCATTGCCACTAATGTCCCTCACAAAACTCTCCTTTGCTTTGAACACGCTTATCCCGTCACTCTTGTCACTTTCTGAAGCAGGTCTGGAGTCCTCTTTTGTAGTGTCTTTAGTTGTGCAGTCACGGCTGCCTTGATGTCCTGAAACGATTCAAAACATCTACCTTTTACGCTCATTATGACTTTGGGGAAGAGCCAGAAGATACATGGGGTCAGATCTGATGAATAAGGCAGACGAGGACACAATGTCATGTTTTTATTTGGCAGAAATTGACAGAAACATTTTGAATTGATTCGTGACATCAAGGCAGCCACGAAAAGCTATGAAAGAGGACTTCCAGAACTGCCTCCAGTTTTCCATCAGCAATAATCGCGCCTCAGATAAACCTCACTGGCTGCGATACTGCCACTGTGCGAAGCTTCAGAACTGCTTCAAAAAGCAGAAAGAACGGTGGGGTAAGAGTGTTTGAAGCAAGGGGGAATATTTTGAGAGGGACTAATGGTACTGTGTCTTTTACTATAATAAATTTTTAAAATTTAAACAGTCATCATCTTTTTTGGTCACCATATATAAATTATTATCAATCATTAAAAATAATAATTATGAAGGAAAAATGACAACGGTCCACATGGAAACTTTTCCTTTTAACTTCTGTGATTGTTTTCATTGCGTGCAGTAATTACAAACCAAGAACAAGAAAGGCAGTAGTGCACAAACTCGGAAAGAACATCAACTCAAAGCTTTCTTGAGAAGCTTGTGACTTACTTAGTGTCTAAAAGCTGAAGCTGGTGGTTACTGTCTCTGTGGGACATCTTCAGTTTGGTGCTCTGCTCTGATATGGACAAATCCACTCTGTTCAGAAGTTGGGAAATCTGGAAAAGAAGGCTGACTCTTCAGGCGTAGGTGCGGAAAACATTTCCTAAGCTCTGTGCTAGTCAGTGGCATTAAGATGCAATCTTCTAGGCAATCACCTCGTCTTTTTACCTCTGTGGTTTTTTTTTTTTCCTTACACATTTATTGAAAATCAAGAGCAGCAACACTGCCAAAATACTGATCACACACTACTGAACTGTTCCATTCTGTGATGAGAAAATCCAACAGCGGCCCCAAAATGGAGTCAGGAAGCCCAAAATGGAGTCCTCTGAGTCACAGCCCTCTGGGCATCTTACAAAAACACCTTCTTGGTGTGCTTTGGCTGTCCCCGGGGCACGATCAGGCAGGCCACAGGCTCAAGGGTGCATGGGCTCTGCATAGGCACTGTGTGAACACTGCACAGACTGGACCCTAAAAAATCTGCAGTCTCCTAGAGGGTAGAGATTGTACTGCATACTCAGTGGCCCAAGCTCCCTCCCAAAGCCCTTAAAAACTCCTAGACAAAGAACCTTCTTCAGTGTCCTACTCAGATCCCCTTCCTGGCTAGCAGGAGCTTTACGTCCTTGCCTTTATTATTTTTTACTTTCTTGACTTTACATCTTTTATTTTTTTTTAATTTTATTTTAAACCAAGAACATGTATTGGTACATTCTACATACAATGGTCACATTCATTACATTTATTCTGTACCTATACATGATGTATCTTGGTGACTTTACATCTTTTAAATAAATGTGTCTGCACCCTACCTCCTCTGTCCGTGATTTCATTCTTTGTCACTGTGGGACAGGACCCTGGCATTCTAGTAACAGCACTACCAACCTGTTCCTCTTTGTCTTTTTACTAAAATTAATATAAAACCAGTCCTTTGTGCAATGGTCATATTTTCCACAAAAATTATGATGCACAATATTCCACACTTAAAGATTCATAGTTTTTCTCAGATGCAGAAGAACAACAGCAAAGTATGTCTCATTCAACGGCTTTCTGTGTTTTACTTGGCTTGGACACCAGGAAGTTTAAGATTTTCTTCGCATCTATTTTCTGGTGTAATAATTTCACCCTTACTCAGTCTTCAAAATTATTTTAAAAAAAACAGTGGACTTGTCTTTTTATTCTTTTTTCACAGTTTTACAATATCTTTGATGTTCTCATAAGCAGTTCCAGCTCCTTACTGGACACAGGAGATAAACATTTTTAATCTGATAAATGGACCAGGTGCCATTATTTTTCTAGAATAGTTGTTCCTTAAGTGAAGAATAGTAAATAAGGCAGGTAACATAGGAAAAGTCCTGGAAGACCCAGTTATAATAAAGGGAAACTTGTAAGAGGCCAAAAATCAAACTGAAATACCAAGTTTCACTTTGTGAAATCAGTCTGCGAATTTCAAGGTAGAAAATCCTAAACTCACTAGCCTCTTGCTTTGTCCTAATTTTGTACCACATGCAGACAGTGTGATGAGAAAGCACGTGCGCTGTGTCCCCATGAGCACACTGACTATCCCCTGAATCAAAACCAGAGTGAGCAGCAGACAGCAGAACACAGGATGGCTCACCTGGGCAAAAGGGAGGTTTTATTTCCTTTTGTTTTGGGGGATTGAACTGAGGGCCTTTGCTCTGAGCTATAATCCCAGAGCTTCTTTATTTTTTGTTTTGAGACAGGCTCTTGCTAAGTTGCTAAATTGCCTGGGCTGGGCTCAAACTTGCAATCCTCCTGCCTCAGCTTCCCACAGTGCTGGAATTACAGGCATGCACCACCATGTCCAGCTATGTGGTAGTTTTGGAGACAACGTTTAGAATCTAGAATATATTAATCATTTTAAAAGGAAGGGAAAAGAGGGGGTTGAGGATTTAGCTCAAGTGTAGGAGCACTAGGTTAGCAAGTGCAAGGCCCTGAGTTTGATCCCCAGCACCCCTCCCCCCAAAAAAAGGGAAAAAAATCTTTCAGTTAGAACTGTACCAAAAAAAATCACTGTGCTTCAGTTGCCAGATTCATGAAAGCCTCTTCAGTGAAATAGAGAAAGAAGAAATAGAGATGCTTATGATTTGTATAAACCTGTGCTGGGGCTCCAGCTAATTTCTCCTGCAAGAAGTAACACCCCAATATTCTTGGCTTTTAAAAGCTACCTAACACAAGTCCTACCTGTCCTTCTGCATCTTTGATTTTCGTTTCCAAGATCAGCTTGGCAGCTTGCTGTTCTTTGTTCAAGTGCTGGAGCCCCTCATAGGTCGTTTTGTGCTCTGCAGAGAGTCTGGCTATGCTGGCATCACATCTGTCAGGGAAGACAACAAAGCTGCTTCTTATGAAAGTTTAAAATCATGCACAAAAGCTTCCTCATATGTAATGCTGTGTGAGGCCCAGAAACTGCACTACCAATCACATCTTTTAGGCGAGATGTGAATGGATTCTGAGGGCTTCCCTGGCTTACACACCAGCACCAAGGGAGAGTTACTCCAGGAATGCAAGTCTGGTTCAATCCCAGAAAAGCAACTAATGTAAGATATCACATCAGTAGAAAAACCAACAAAAACCAGACAAACATCTCAATAGATGAAGAAAAAATACACTGTATGAAGTCCAACATTCTTCGTGATTACAAAAAACAATGCTGAGCAACTAGAAAGAGAAAGGACCTTTCACAAGCTGAGAAAGAACAAATACAAAAATGCCACAGCCGAACTCATACTTCACAGTGTGAGACAGACGTTCTCCCCCAAGCTCAGGAACAAGACAAAGATGTCTGTTCTCTCCACTTCTTTTCAGCATCCCAAGTGAGGGTCTACTAAAAGCAATTAGGCAAGAAAAAGAAATCAAAGTCATCCACACAGGAAAGGAAGAAGCAAAACTATCTCTACATACAGATGTCATGACCTTGTATACAGAAAATTAGAAAACTTTGGGAAATCCACTAAAAATTATCAGAAATAGTGAATCAGTTTAGCAAGGCTGCAAAATAAAAAACAAAAATACAAAAACCGATAGTTCTGCTACATAAGGATAGGGTGATTGGCGTTGGCATTTTTGATCTCTAGTTTTCAAGGTTATTTTCCAGCTAGCTCTTAGTTTCAGGGAAACAGGGCATTAGAGGAACGTAAATCAAAATCACAATGGCATAGCTCTTCAGACTCACTGGGATGGCTATACTGGAAAAAGATAGATAGCAAGTATCAGTGAAGATGTAGAAAGATTTGAAGCATGATACGGTGCTGGTGCTGGGGTAAAATGGTGTAGTCACTTTGGAAAATAGTCTAACTGTTCTGTTTCTCAAAGGTTAACTATAAAATCACTCTGTCACCCAGCAGCTCCACTCTACGTACATATCCAAGGGAAACGAATCTATAACCACACAGAAACTTGTTCACAAATGTTCACAGCAGCATTATTTGTAAGAGCCAAAAAGTAAATACAACCCATTCAATGATACATAAAGAAAAAAAATAGTATACAGTGGCATACTATTTAGCCATAAATAGGAATGAAGGACCAATACATGTTACAACACGGATAAACCCTGAATAATTTATGCTCAGTATGGGAGCCAGTCTCAAAAGAGCACATGAACTACAGTTTCATTTACATTCCCGAAGAGGCAAACCCACGAGAGATAGGATTTGGTGGTTGCCGTGGACTGGGAGATGGGAGGGGGAACTGGAAGAAGATGGGAATGACGGTTAATGGGTGTGTGGTTTCTTTTTGACTGGTACAAATGTTTTAAAAAGAATTGTGATAGTTACCCAACTCTCTGAGTAGACTGAGCCACTGGACACATATACTTTAAGTATATGACTCATATGGTGTGAATTATCTCACTAGAGTTCTTTGTTAAGGGCAAGAGATGAGAGACAGACAGAGACAGAGAGACAGAGAAAGAGATTCATGAGGTATGCCTGTTCGGTCTTCAGGGCCACTGGTCCAATTTGTAAAGGGCTCCCAGTAATATCCTACTCCAAATCCCTGTAAAACCACCGAGGAGAACCCTTCTGAGATGGATTTACAAGGGGAAAAAATCAGGGCTTGTTTGCTATTATGTCATAAATGGATCCACAGAAACTATAAAATTAAATATGCAATAATACAGCAGCCTAATAATTTAAGAATATCACTGAAATACCTCATATGCCTTCAATACAATTACATAATCAGTGCAAGAAAGTCAAAACTTCGCCAAAGGATTTTTATTTCACATGAATTCATTTCAACAAAGTCTCATTAGCATTCCAAGGGAAAGACAAATATAGCCACAAGACAAAGCAAAAAATATCTGGTGCTCATAACAAATGTTTCTGATGGGGCTAGAATAAAAGCATTTGTTATGGGAAAGAATCGAGTTGGGTTTCTTGCTAAGAGAGCAAAGAACACTGGAAGATCCCTGGAAGGGTTTCCAAGTAATTTCTCTACCATGAGACCCAATACCATAAAGACAATTTTAGTTCCCACAGTTGCCCTGAGAGGCCAGCAGCCACCATTTCCTGATAGGAGTCTCACCTCACTTAATCCTCTTCTGCAATTCAAGTGGTCATGAAGGTCCTCCGAGTTCCGCCACGTCCCCCTGCGCCCTGTGGCTCTCCAGTCTTACCAATTCCTCTCTATCTTGCAAGCCAGCACACAGCTGGGATTTCTTTTAAGCCAAACCCCATGAACGAGGATTCAAGCCTTCTCCATCTTACTATGGTGATTTTTCTAGAACCTTCATTCATCCATACTGCTATCTACTGTTCCCCAGCGGCTGTTCTAGACACTTGGCCACAGAAGGAAAAGATGCAGAACTGCAGCCCAAGGGGCCAAAGCAGGGACCAACAAATGGCATCATGGCCACATGAACACGACCCATAGCTACCTGTCTGTTCCAAGAGGCCCTGAGGGCCCCTGTCTCCTCCACCCCGCCTCTCCCGGGCCACCACACCACCACTCATTCGTGCCCAGGTCCCTGTGGGTTCACACCGAGGGCAGCAGAGGGCAGAGGCAGCCCCACTTGGACACGGCCCTGCGCAGGGCCCAGGGGTGGTGTGAACACGCAGGGGAATCTGGCAGTGTGAGACAGGGAACAGTACTGTCACACTGTCAGAGGGGAGCGATCTCTTTTTTTTTTTTTTTAATTTTCACCGAATCAAAAATTCAATCCTTTCAGACAAGAAAAAGAAGTGATAACAAGGATGCAATTTCTAAAAAGGCAGGCAAAATGTTAAGTCCCAACTTTGTACTGTCTGAGAGACACACGGGTTTAACCAAAATGGCACAGCCAGGTCAGTGGAGGGTGTAAAGATGACACAAAGTGCAGAAAGACAAGAAAGCCAGGCGAGCTCCCAAGCAGGTGGGTGACACCTCCCAGTTTATGGGTAGTGCAGGGAGACCACGAAAGGCCAGTAATCGGGGGCTCTGTGAGTGTCCCCCACCAAGCCAAGGTGGTGAACCAGGCTCTGGATGAGCAGGGTCCCCAGCACTGGAGCGCCTACCTCGCCACTCTTCCGCGGAGGTCCCCCAAGCCCGAGAGCTGCCGCATCTCCAGGGTTTTTAAGGCAGAATTAGTTCCATAGCTGATGTTGTCCCTGGCCCGGATCTGCTCCTGCAGGACCTGGCAACACAAAGGCCACGGGGGTCACCTGCGAACTGACATGCAGCCGCACAAGCAGTTTGTACTTTGGGAAAAAATAAGAACGTCCAACCCATTTTTTTCACAAGAGGCTCCTTTTTAACAGTCACCTGATGTGTACCGCACGTGTACACAGAGAATGAGGGAAAGAGAGAGGGAGAGACAGAGAGAGGGAGATTCTGTGTATTTTGATTTTTTTTTGTTTTGAGTTTTGAATTCCTCTTTGATCTAAAGCTATCTAGGTATTAAGGATTACTTAGCATTATTTAGAATTATGTGTCTTTGTTTTCAAGCAGTTAAGTTTTTGTGGTTATTTTTATTCATTCTCATCACATTGACTTAATGATAAACAGGGTCTGTAACATTTAACGTTTTGTAGGCAACAGGTCAATACAGTTTTATTTCAATATTTACCAAAGTTTTAAATATAATCATATGAAAAACAAGTATTTCAAAAGTGCAAAATATTAGAAAGCTACTCAGTGCTATTGATCTTTCCATTCAAACAACCTCTTACTGAGATAAGCCGATACTAGTTCCACGCTAAGAATATGCACAAGATGATGTTATGCTGGAGTTTAAAAGTAGGCATGGTCAGCATATTGCACATGATACAAGTGAAGCAGTGCAAATAATTTATAAGTAAAGGGTTTCACTCAGCTTTACTGCTCTGTGTAATACAGCTGTGCTAATACCACAGGTGGATGGATGAGACACAAAGCACTTGAACAGTTACCTTCCCTTACCACCATGAAAGACACATTTCTTTTTGTTATTTTGTTTTTTGAGACAAGGTCTAACTATGTAGTTCAGGCTGGCCCTGAACTCACAATCTGCTTTGTAGAGCATGACAGATTTGTTTTCCTTAATGGTAGCAGGGATTGAAACCAAGGCCTTTGTATTGAACTACATGCTCCAGCCATTTTCTATTTTTTATTTTGAGACAGGGTCTTGCTAAATTTCCCAGACTGAGCTTGGAATGTGTGACTCTCCTGCCTCAGCCTCCCAGAGTGCTGAGATCACAGGTGTGTGCCACTACACCTGACTAAAAATACTTATGTTCTATTTGAGAAGTGAAAGGTTTCACATTGTCTATTACAACGGATTTGCTGAGTCCATGATTCATTTTCTCTAAATCTAATTTATTTTTCTAGCACTGGCAATTGAACCCAGGGCCTTGTGCACACTAGCAAGTGCTCTACCACTGAGATACACCCCAATCCTTTCTGATTTTTTCATTTTTAACTTTATTTTGAGTCAGGATCTCACTAGACCTGCTGCCCAGGCTGATCTCCAGCTTGGGATCCTCCTGCTTTAACCTTTCAAATGGCTGTGATTATAGGCATGTGCCACCACACCCAGGAGATCTTATTTTTGTCTACTGCAGCCCTACAGCTGTGAAAGAAGAAGAATGAATTCTCCCATCATCAAACATTTTGATCTAGTTCTCCATTAGCTGTCATTTTATTGCTATGCACAGATTCTTGGCAAAGTGCTTATTACCATCATATAATAGCCCTCTTTGTCCAATTTGGTGCTTACCTGATGTTAACACTGTAACTACATTTTAGAAACAGACAAACACCTGCTTTATCTTCATTGCTTGCTTCGACCACACACTGGGCATGGTGAGTATTGACTCGGGAGTATTAACCTGCTGGATCTCTGGCCTGACACTACACAGTTAAGAGTGCCCAAGCCGGGATTCGAGCCCACGGCGTCTGGCTCCACAGCTGGTCCTCTCAACCGCGCGACCCCACACCGCTTGGTGTCTTCACGCGGCCCTTGTCTCACTTTATGTTCTCAACGGATGCTGCTCTGCTGTTGTTCTTCTCATCTTCCATCAGTATACTGAGATGGGTTTAATCATGTGGCTGTGGACTCTGTCTCCCTGTCACCTGGGGTATGTCCCTGCCTTGCCTCTGTCATTCCGTGAGCAGCCATCATGCCTGTCCATTCCAGGTTCTGTCCTTGCACAGCCCCACCCCACGAGGACATTTAGCACTCCTTCACGGCTCCCAATCTCACTCTTTTCTTCTTTATGGCTCAGGGGACTGAACCCAGGGCCTTCACACCAAGGTACACCTCATCCCTTTTTATTTTGTATTTTAAGACAGGGTCTCTTTAAATTGCTAAGTTACTTAGGCTGGCCTCAAACTAGCAACTCTCCTGCCTCAGCCTCCGAAGTGCTGCCACTGCAGGTGTGCAGCACCACGCCTGACCCACCTTCACAATTCAACCCCAGAAGGCTGACTTAGAAAGAATTTGCTTTGCTTCCTGCCCCCATTATCTAGGCTTTGCTGAAATATCTTGATATTTCTAGTTGGAATTCTGCTTGCAGAATGTTTCTTCTATTTCAGTGGTTTTTGTTTTTCACTTTTGAAGGCTTTGGTTACATAGTTCCAGGTATTTACCAATATCTACTTACACCAAATCATATAGGTCTTTTTTAAAGGACCACTGATTCACCTATGAACATCTCCTTCTCATTTGTCAGTCTTGTATTTTGGTTAGTGTCCTTTCCCCAGCTGAGGGGCCTAGGACAAGGCCCTGAGGAAAGACTCCCTCCTCCCAGGCAGGTGATAAACTTCCTCTCTGGTGTGTGGACAGGAAGTAGTGGTGCATGGACAGGAAGTAGTGGTGTGTGGACAGGAAGTGGAACACTTGGGCTGAAGGTCTTCCCTCTCAGTGATTTTCAAAGCCCCACTGTTCTTCCTCTTTGTGGACCTTAGCTTTGGGTGCTTAGAAGACGGTAAGATTTTTTTCGTCATCTTTGGAATTCAGGAATTTTACCAGACTATACCTGATTGTGAGGTTTTAAAAATACAATCCTACCTGACATTCAGTGAACTTTTTAACCTACAGTCTCAGGTTTTTCTTCAATTCTGCTAAATTTCTTTTTAGCACTGACCTGTCTCCCCCTACCTGTCTTTCTTTCCCCCTTGCAGAAGTCCTGTGGCCCATGCCCACAGGTCCTGGATCTCTCCAGCAAGGCTTCTCTATTCTTTCCTCCTGCTTCCAATGTCTGCACTTAGTGCTGAAGACTCAAGGAATTCTTTTACTTTGTCTCAGGGGCAACAAATCATTTGTAATTCATCTACTGATTTTGTAAAATTTAAATTCAAGGAAAAAACTGTACATGGTACCTGGACCTCCCAAATGTGTGGATTTGGTTCTCTCCAGCGCACCTGTCGCTTACATTGAGGGTCCGGTGCTCTTCCTCCCCAACCTCTGGGCCTGGCAGGTGGGATGTGACTGTCCTTTTCCAGTGCCTTAGGTAGGGTCCTGAGTGTCCCAGAGGCTTGGGCAGCCAGGGCACGGGAGAAGCACCAGGAAAGGCCTCGCCTCGAGCCCCCCTCAGCCCCCCAGCCCAGAGGCAGCATGGACACACCCACCTCCAGAGCCCTTTCTCACCGCACAGGGTGCAGCCTGCCTCAGCCTTGTGGCGGGAGGCAACAAGACTAATGGTGAGTTCTAGGCCCTGACCCATGGCAGCCCAGGCCTGCAGCCTGTCTCCCAGCTGTTCACCTGCTTCCCTTACCTCCTCAGAGATACAGGGACTTCCCAAGCATGTGTCCCTGGGCATCTCCTGCTTAGCTGTTTATTTCAAGAAATCTGATCATTCTGCTATTACTGACAATCTGTGGTCCCATTTGCAAAAGTACAGGGAAGCCTAGTTCAAGACAATGCAGTTACCCTTACATACATTATTGCTATGCACCCCTTTCTCAACTAATTTTCTTTTCTTCTTCTCCTTCCTCCTCTCCCCCGCCCCCCTCCTCCTCCTCTTTCTCCTCCTTCTTCTTGGCATAATGTACAGAAAAGTGTATTTATGTATTACTTCTTAGGATTTTCAAACTTCCTAGCTAAAAAGCAGAAATTAGGAATGTGAGTGTTCTATGTTTTCCTTATCAGAAGCCTGGTGGGGCCGCTCTGGATGGAGAGACATTGACAATATAAAGGTTTTCACTCAAAGGAATTTGGAAGACCGATCTGTTATTTCTGGTAGTTTCCAGGTTTTTCTGAATGAGCCTGCTCTATGAAGAAGAATGCTGACTAGTTACACTCACCTGTGAATGACGAAACCTTAGTCATCCGAACATGTGCCTGCAAGAAACCCTCGGATGTGACTAATTGGGCTGGCTGGCTCCCACGAAAAGCACTGGCGAGCTCTCTCTAATCTCCAATGGCAGCAATGCCGATCGTTTACAGTTAATAGAAGGTAACACTCAGTGCTTCAAACCTTTGTTTATAATTAGGCATAAAACCAGTGGTTCAAACACCTTTGGGGTCCATGAGCATCACCCAGGTGGCTTGTTTCACAAGCAGAATCCCAGGTCCTGTCCCCCAGAACCGCAGCAGAGGAACAGGCCCAGAACGTGGCTGTCCAGGGCCCGAGGGCCATGCTGGGATGATGCTGCCTTCCACACTATAGAAACAGCAAAGGCTATAACCAATCTGACTTCCTTTGGATTGTTTTTCAATCACTAAGTAAAGAAAATGGAAAGAAATTCACAGAGAGCTAAAAATAGTTAACAACACATTTCTTAAAAGGTTCAACTTTTCCAGTAAGCAAAGAGACAAGAAATCAAAGTCCTACCATTATCATGAACCACTCTGGTGGAAGATGGTACCTGGGGGTGGCTGTATGTGTGTAGGCCGGGGGTGGAAGGGGCCGGATGAGAGCTCTGTGTACGGTCTGCTCAATTTTGCTGTGAACCTAAGACTGCTCAGAAAACACAAAATCTGTCTTTTATTCGTATTTTTTTAGTCAACTTTCAAAATTTTTTGCAGTGCTGGGGATCAAACCCAAGGTCTTGTGCATATTAATTTGAGCATGTGCTTTATCACTAAGCTACATTCCCCAGCCCAAAGTCCATTTTAAAAAAATCATAGAGCTGGGCGTGGTGGCGCACACTTGTAATCCCAACACTGGGGATACTGAGGCAGGAGGATCGCTGCAAATTTAAGGCCAGCCTGGGCTACATAGTGAGTTCAAGGTCAGCCTGAACTACACAGCGTACCCGTTTCAGAAAACAGAACAAAACAAAAAAAATCATATTATCTTATTAAAGAAGCAAATGTTTTTAATGTATAATACTAAAAAGTACAACAAAAATCAAAAAGCATAGTTGGCCTTTTTTAAGCAATTTCTCTGGTGATATAGCCAAGTATATTCATAATCTTCATAACTTCTGACCCAAGAACTCTAGTCCTTAGAATTCATCTTAAAGGAAAAATAAGAAAAATGTCAAAGAATGTATGTGAAAGACACCTTCATAATGTGGTACACACATGAAGTATTTTAACAAGGTGCATTGTCGTGCAGACACTAGGAGGCTCACAGAGGGGATTTTACGGTTTTTGTTTTTTGTTTTATTTGAAATAGGGTCTTGCTATGTAGTGCAGACTGGCCTTGAACTCACAATGATCCTCCTGCTTCAGCTTCCCGAGTGCTGGGATTACAGGTGTGTGCCACCACGCCTCACATACGCAGGGCTTTTAAAAACAAGGGGAAAGTGTACAACTTAATATAAACCAAAAAGAGAGGTACAGACACTTCAGCTCAAGTGTCTACCGTACTTGCCTAGTAAGCACAAGGCCCCGAGTTCGATCCCCAGACCCCCCAAAAAAGAGAGAGAAACAGGGTACAAAGCACAGCATGATTTCAACTATGCACAAAGGTCCTTACAAGAACATCAATGTTTTGCTTATCTTTAGAGTGAGACTATGGTATCAGACATTAATTTTATAACCAGAAAAAAAGAATTTTAGAAATGCTTATAAATTAGAAAAGCCCCTTTATCTTTCAGAATCCTTATGCCATTGAATAAGGCATTGTATTAAAAGTGCTTCAAAGAATACAGAAAAGGATGATATTATGAGCTTAACACAGTGTTCACATTACTGAGAAGAGAGGTGAAAGCAGAATTCTAGAATGAGGCCTTAGAAAAACAAGCATAAAGCCAGTAATGTGCTCTAATTTGTCTTTTTGGAACAACAGATCATCATGATGCATTTACTTAAGAAGGGTCATATCCTTAAGTCAATCATGTATTCTCCATTACTGTCAAATCGAGGGGCCGTTTCAGTCTGCAGAACCCCAGCCAGCCTTCGGGGAGTTCGGCTGCGGCAGGAGACTACAGGGTGGGCACCCACACGGCCAGTCGCGTCCTATAAACACGCTCCACATGCGCAGGGGAGAGGACACCTAGAAAATGAGTCATGCAAGTCTTCGCTTGTTTTTTCTAAGACTTGGTCTATCCTTAAAGAACCTCCCTTCCCAAAGAGCACAGAACAGGGATTCCCTGTAAGATCGTTTATGCAAAGCGAGTGACAACCTTATCTGGTCCTTAAAGAAGAACTCAGACAAGCCAACATGTCCTGGCGACAAGGCAGATACCAGCATACCAGTTTATTCATTTACACTGCAAAATGTCTACCAGCTGGGCATGATGGCACATATCTGCAGTCCCAGATCTCTGGGAGGCTGAGGCAGGAGGATCACAAAAGCAAGAACAGCCTGAGCAATTTAGTGATTTAGAGAGACCCTGCCTCAAAACAAAAAAATAAAAAAAGGGCTGGGGATGTAGCTCAGTGCAAAGCCCCTGGGTTCAATCCCCAGTACCACAAACAAAACAAATCACCCCTGTGAACAGAATGGAATGAATATTCAGACTCCGATGAATTCACTCTCTTCCCCCTTGACTAGAGTCAAATCTTGTGAGCAGAGTTAAACAAAATCAATCTGGATGCTAATCACCGAGTCCCTCTGCTGAGGGATTGCAGCGGGGCCAGATCCCTCAGCTGTAGGCTGAAATTTCATTTTCAGGTAAAATATATGAAGGTCTAACAGTCA
The DNA here is from genome assembly GCA_004026905.1 of Hystrix cristata. Taxonomy (NCBI): domain Eukaryota; kingdom Metazoa; phylum Chordata; class Mammalia; order Rodentia; family Hystricidae; genus Hystrix; species Hystrix cristata. The sequence continues at coordinate 129,378 of PVJO010001367.1, read as the reverse complement.
AAAAAACTCTCTCCTCTTTGGAGCGCTTGTCAGTCCAACTGCATGCTCACATTCTCATCTACACCTCTGCTTTGATGTGTTTTTGTTGTGGCGGTTGTTTGGTTTGGTTTGGCTTTTTGCAGTACTGGGGATTGAACCCATAGTCTTGCACATGCTAGGCAGGTGCTCATTAATGGGCTGCACCCCCGCCCTGCTCTGACATCTTACTAAAGCCAGCACAGCACTCATCATTTGGGCTCTGAAAACTCTCCAGTAGTTCACTTGCCGATTGCTAACCACCCAACGGTAGATAATGCACTCAGCTGGACGAAAGCCTGTTACGGGTTCCCGTAACCCAGCAGTCAAAGCCAGTGTCCTGATCCGCCAGGACAGTGAAATCCAGGCCTGTGGAAACCAGCAGATCCGCAGATGGCAGACCTGGCTGCCCAGTTCCCCGAAACCCAAGCGCTAAGTGGACCCGGGGGGTCCCGGCCACGTTCCCAAGTCCTCAACTTGTAACCAGGGACAAGGGATCATGGACCACTAACCAAGGTCTGGCCGTCGGAAAGTGCTAAGTGCTTAAACCAAAGACAGCTGGGCAATCCAGGCATGTGTAAGTCACAGTTGGCTACATTACCTCTTCTAAATTTACAACGGTGATAATTTACGGAGAGCTCATGAAGAATAAATTATTGATGACACACTCCATATCACAAGGCAAACTGCTAATGGAGGCCATGGATGGGGATGTAGTAAAACAATAGATTCTCCCAAGAGGCACTGAGCCAGCACTCTCCATGTACTAGCACCCAGGAGTCGCCTGTCTTCACTCTGGAATCTGCTCACAGAAGCTGGGTAATAACTTGGGGGCTCTGGACAGGCCAAGGACAAGGACCTGGAGCCTTTGGTCATGAAACATTCACTGAACTCATACTATGTGCTGGACAATGAAGTATGAAAAATAGAAAAATTAAAATGCAGCTCTAGCTCTCAGAGGTCACATAAGTGGTTTGATAACAGAATTTACCTTTTGCCTTATTCATAAAGTGTGTTCGGAGCTACACGATAGAGTCATAAAGACTTAGCTATGCCCATTTACTAAATAGGAGTAGATCTCAATTTGACTAACTCTATCAGGAGCCTTGAGTGAGCTGTGCATGTTCGAAATAGCTTTAAGCTTTAGTCTGCAACACAAAATCAGCTGCAGTGACGAGTCTTACAAAGCAAATACCTAAATAATTTTAGTAAAAATTGTGCCGAGTGAATGAAAAACAGGTACAAATCAGTAATAAAAAAACAATAGCCAGGCTTGGTGGCCATGTGTGTAATCCCATCACTATTGGAGGCTGAGGCAGAAGGACCTCAAATTTGAGCCCAGCCCAGGCAATTCAATGACTTAGCAAGACCCTCTCATGAAATAAAAACAAACCAAAAGAAGGGTCTGGGGATGTAGCTCAGTAGCGCAAGTGCCCTGGGTTCCATCCACAGTATAGCCAAGAGAAAAAAAAAAAAGAAAAGAAAGAAAAGAAAAGAAAGGAAGGAAGGGAGGAAGGGAGGGAGGGAAGGAAAGAAGAAACAAAAGAAAGAAAAGGGAAAAGCCAAGCCAGCCAGCCAGGCAACTCATTGCAGAATTCATTAAGAATCTACAGAATTTACACTGAAGTATAATCTGAATATCTTCACACCTCTTGTTTTAAATATGCAACTATCACCTTTGGTATAACACCCTCTGAATTTTTATATTACTGATAAAGACTTCTTTTCAGTACTGTTAAATTTTCACTGTACATTAATGTTATGGATGAATCATTTGTGTCCCTGTACAATTTCTGTGTTGCAATCCTAACCCTCAATGTGATGGTGTTGGGAGGCTGGGTCTTTGGGAAGGTTTTAAATCATAAGGGTGGGGCCCTCATGACTACGATTAGTGCCCTTGTGGGAGGAGACCCCCCCCAGACTTGCTTCCACTCTCTGTTATCTATCACTCAAGGACACAAGAAGTCAGCCATCTACAAACCAGGGAGTAGGGTCTTGGATCTTGAACTTTGCAGTCTCTAGAATTGGGAGAAATAAATTTCTGTGACTTAGGCCACACGGTCTGTGGTACTGTGTGATAGCAGCCCACGTCGACTAAGACAACCATGATCTCACATTGATGAATTCTGGCTACAGTATAACAATTCTGTCTCATCAAGCACCCTAATTTTGGTTATGTTTGGGTAGACATGCTTAGTTTTATAACATATCAAAATCCATATAATAGTACTCCATAGTGAAGTCTTAAGTTTCTAAACTTCCTTACTATTGCTTTAATGTGATATGTGGCTATCACTAGTTATAAAAAGTAAACACTCAAATAACCAAAGTAAAAAATTTTTTTGCCAAAATTAGACTTTATTCAGTTTTCCTTCTTTGCAGTGGAAATCATCTTCTCATTTGCAAAATGTGTATACTCTAAAAATATGTATAAATAGAAGAGTGCTGTCTGGGTAAGACAAGAATAATCATTATATAAAATGTGCTTCAGATGTTGGAAAAACAACACTTTAAAACCCACTGCATTGTAAATTGTCCCCCAAAAAGTCTTAAAGAAACATGTTAGTGATACTTGTGGTGGTGCATGCCTGTAATTCCAGCTACTCAGGAGGCTGAGGCAGCAATAACACAAGTTTGAGCCCAGCCTGGTCAACTTATTGACGCCCTGTCTCAAAATTAAAATTTTATTTTTTTTATTTTATTTTTTAACCAAGAACATGTATTGGTACATTGTCCATATATTGATCACATTTAACATGTTTGTTTTGTACCTGTACATGGTGTCTCTTGGTTCAAAATTAAAATTTTAAAAAGTGCTGGAGATGTAGCTGAGAAATACTGTACTGCCTAGCATGTGCGAGAATCTGGGTTCAAGCCCCATTATTGTGGGGAGGAGAAAGGAAGGAAGGAAGAAGAAAAGAGAGAAAGAGAGAAAGAGAAAGAAAGAGAGAGAGAGAGAGAAAGAAAGAGAAAAAGAAAGAAAGGAAGGAAGGAAGGAAGGAAGGAAGGAAGGAAGGAAGGAAGAAAGAAAGAAAGAAAGAAAGAAAGAAAGAAAGAAAGAAAGAAAGAAAGGGAAAAGAGAAAGGAAACAAGAAAAAAGAAGGATGGATGGATGTTTGGGGGAACAATAAGGCATAAAATGACTGGTGACTTTGGTTTCCAAGATCTGCTTGCTAATAACCCTAATTATCAAAGCAGTTCAAGTGAACTTCCATCAAAAGAAAGATGGGGCAGGTGCAAATTCAGAACTAAAGCTAGAACCAACTAGCATCATGAACAAGTTCTTCCTGAAGGAGAGTTGGTTACATAAAATTAAGAGTTAATTACGGAAAATTAAGGTTCTAGAAAAGCTCTGTAGCAGCAAAGTAGAAAAGAGAAAGATGCCCATTTCTGGAGCTTAATCCCCGGCTTTCATCTCAGCACTGCCACTGACTAGTCTTGAGACTTGGAGTCACTCCACTGAGTCTATCTGGAAAGGATGCACTTTGCAGAGGACCTCAGAGTCTCTTCTGGTCCTTGCTACTCGCAAATCTACACCTGGCACCAGTCTAAATTGAGCACTTATTTACTTACTGCACATTTGCTACAGTTCAAGATGGCATCAGTCAAGCTGAATCTTAATCCTCACTGTGGTGGTGTTAAGAGGTGGAGACTCTGAAAAGGTGACAGGGCCACAGAACAGCACCCCCATAAATAGATCGGGGACCTTCAAGAAGGGTTTGCGGCAGAGAGGCCATGCCCTGTCACATTCCTGCCATGTGAGGACGCAGCATGTGTCCTTCTATCCTGGGATGCAGCCGGAAGCCACAGCAGGCACCAAGTGCCTGGGCAGAGAGCTTTCTGCTCTTTATAAATTATTCACTTGCAGGTGTTTCATTGTAACCACCCAGCAGAGTATACATAGCATTCTGCTTCCCATACTGTGCCTGACAATAGAGAGATGAGTAAGACCCGGTTCTTCTGTTTGGAAAAATTCACAACCTATCAGAGTAAATGGCCTCATAAAGAAATGATGTCAGTTTTATTCAGCAAATGCCATGGTAACACAAAAATAATTCAGACTCTTACCTCACATTGTACACAAAAGTCAACTCCAAGTGGATCTTAAATTTAAATGTGAAAAGTAAAAGTTTTGAAGAAAACAGGAAAAGAAATCATTGTGATCTCGTGTTAAGAAGAAAAGAATTCTTAAAACACAGAAACAAAAACATAAGCCATAAAAGAAAAAACTTGAAAAGTTGGACTTCATTAAAATTAAAACCCAGGCTGGGAATAGAGCTTAGTGGGAGAGTTTTTGTGTAGTGTGGCAAGACCCTAGATTCAATCCCTAGCACCACTAAATATATTTAAAAATTTTGCACTTGAAAGTACAACACTAGAAAAAATGAAAATATGAGCCACAGAATGGGAGAAAATATTTGTAAATCATCTATCTAATAAGGGACTTGTTCCTAAACTACATAAACTACATCTCTAAACTATATAATAAAATTTAGAATAAACTATAAACTCAACTTGTTTCTAAACTATATAATAAACTTGTAATAGTTCTGAGTAATAAGATCCAATTAAGCAACCTAATTTAAAAATGGATTCTAATACATGCTACAAAATGGGTGAACTTTTAAAACACTGTGCTAAGTAAAGTATAAAAGGATAAATACTCTATGATAATATTTATATGAAGTCATAATATGCAAATTCATAGAGATGGCAAAGTAGAAACAAGGTCACAAAGCTGGGGGACGGAAATGGGGAAGTATTGTTTAATGGGAACAGAGTTTCTTTTTGGAAATGAACACTAGTGATGGGTGATATTGTGAAAGTACATAATGGATTATACATTTAAAAAATGGTTAAAATGGTAACTTCCCATACACACACAAAGAAAAGATATATTTTTTAAAAATGGGCAGAAAACTTGAATTGACATTTCATCAAAGATCTACAAATGACCACTCCACACACATGAAAAGCTGCGCCGCGGCATTAGCCGTTAGAGACCAGCACATGAAAGCCACAGAATCCCAGCACACACGCAGGGACGTGACTGACGAAACTCACGGGGAGAGCAGGAGCTGCAGGAGAGGCTCCTGGCTCCATCAGCTCCACAAGAAAAGAACCACTTCGACAAAATCAGCATTGGTGGGGCGGTGGAGGACCCGGAAGGCTCCCACGCTGCCAGCAGAGCTGTAAGACAGCGTGGCCACCTTCAAACGAGGCTGTGTGGGACTACACACAGGCTCACTGTGAGACCAGGAGTCTCACTCCTAGCCAGTTATCCAAGAGAAATGAAAACATTCTCCACGTCAAAGACTTGCACACAAATATTCACAGCAACTTTAGTGATAAAAACCCCAAACTGAAAACAACCCAAATGCCCATCAATTAACAAATTCATAAACAGACAGATATAAAAAGGAACCTGCTACATTTGAGGGCATAGGCAAAGCTCCAGGAGATTATGCTCAGTGACAGAAGCCAGAGGCAAGACTTCAGTGGGGATGATTCCAGTCGTATGTAATGCCCAGAAGAGACAAATTTATAAAGACAGAAAGTGGATGAGGGGTTGCTGGGGCCAGGGTGGAAGCAGGGTTAGAGGGGTGATAGTAATCTAATTTCAGGAAGTATAATTAAGGTACAATCCCCGTGGCAGGAAACAAAGGGTTTCCTTAATCCAGCCATGTATTTTCTGTTCATATATTTAATATTAACATTGGGTAGTGATGGAAACACAGCCCTGAATGATCTTAAGCTTTCTGACCTAAATTGTATGGATCCTACGATTGTTCAAAGAATAGCAGTAAATTTATAAAGTCTAAAAACAGGCTAAAACTAGACAAATATTGACCTTTTCCTGGGCCCAATTCAGAGCAAAACATCAATAAAAGGGAGTGTGAGTAGTGATTCAAATACCTAACCTACCTGAAAAATAAACTGTTTAATAAATAATCACGACGGCCTAGAAACGTTTTATCTGGGGCAGCTACGGCTGACCTGGTAATTGATTTAATAGCTGTCTTCAAAGATACGAAGGGTTTTACAAGAAAACTTTTTGACTAGTTCTCGTCTTTCCATTGAGAACCAAACAAAACACAGTGATTTAATAATCAGCAAGGTAAATTTAGAAGAAACAAACAACACTGACAGGAACTGCTATCAAATCCTGGAATAAATTTAGGCAATCGGTGCAAGCTGTTTCCTTGGCAATCATTAAGAACAGAGGAGGCAGACAGTGCAATCCAAACGCGCTCCCGCGGGGTGGCCGGAGCCCAGCGCCCTGCACACACCTTACCTCGATGTCCCGGTTCAGCTGCTTCACGATGGCGGTTATGTTCCGGATGTGCTCCTCCAAGAACAGCCTCGCCAAACGGTCGCCGCCACCCTTGTTCTGCATTTTTTGCAAACTGCTGACGATGTCGTCCTTAATCCGGAAGGCGTGCTCCACCAGGGCGGCGGTGGTTTTCTCATGGCAGAGGATCCTGTCTTCCAGCTGCTCCACCAGGCTCGCCGAGGAGTAGGGAGCCATGCCGAGGGACTGGCTGTGTCGCGGCATGGTTCGGACCCGCCTGCGGGAAGGGCCGACTTACCCAGGGTGTTCATGGGGAAAAGAAGGATTTGGTACATCCAGACTCAAGACCCCCAAAGAAGGAAATACAATCTATCTATCCCTGTGAGCTAAAGGGGGTTCCACAAAAGCGACTTCTTCAAGAGCCATGTGGATGTGCTGATGCTCATGCCCGTAGGCCACAGGGCTGGAGGCAGCCCCATGACCTCCGAGAGCAGGGGGCAGGCCAATCAGACACCCAGCCACACCAGAACACGAGCTGAGACGGCCACATCAAGCTGACAAGGTCTGACAGGCTCTCCCCACTCCGTCCCCCTGAGGCGGTGATCACAAATCAGATGCCCGCAGGGTCAGGCAGGTGACACGAGCGACTGAAACCAACTGTGCACCAGGATGCAGGGAAGCATGGGCACCTTGGAGAACGGGCGAGGTCTTTCTCTAGCTCACGGGGCAAATGCAAGTCCATTTCTCCAGATCATCGGGTATTTCAAAATTCAGCTAGGAACTCAGCCTTGTAGGTGAAATTGCTTCATTTTTAAAAGTCAACAACTCATTAGGGGTCATGACAGGCATGCGATATACTTTCATGAGCCAATCTTGTCCTGCGGGCACCCGATTTGCAACTTCTGATTTAAAAGGGTTAACAAGGACATTAGCCTTAGGCCTCCAAGAGTTCCATTTTACTGCTGACCGGAAGTTCAACTCTACAGTAGGGCTACCACAAACTCTCCACCTCTGGGGTGGACACATGGTCCCACAGTACTGTACTTATCGGAAGCCAAGAGAGGGGACACCATAATACTTCTCTTGCCCTTGAATGCAACTATTCATGGATCAGGTAACAGCCAGAGGCTTCATTTATAATAACCATCACACCCACTAGCAGCCCTCATGGGATTGGTGGAAAGGAAAAGTATACCTTAGATGCATATTTTCCATATATTATACCTTTCCTCGGTGACAAGAGAAGGAAATACAGGGCTCCGTTGGGCCATTTTCTTTTTAATAAGTCACATCTGTTGAAAAATAAGCACTAAATTATTTAACAGTTTATATCCAGAAGTTAAATGACCTCAAAGGTTGATTATTAAGTTATGAAGTAGCTCGAAAATTATCTTGATACACGGATCCGTTATATTAAGTGTATTATATCTTGTTTGTGAAATAAAGAGCAAAGGTTTACAAATAAAGATAAGAGAATCTAGCAAAATCAAAATGAAATGAATACTGCTAAGCCTTGCTGGACAGACCCACAAGGACTGGCAAATGAGGTTTCCAGGACTTTGCTCACTCTCCATCTGCATCCCACGCTTGAGAAATCACCTTTCCAGAAAGCAAGCAGTTTCTTTAACAGATTTATTCAACTGTCTTTCTCTGTAGAAACCTGCAGGGAAGTATCTTAGTAAATCTGGTCTCAGTCAACCCCGTGGCAATGAAGAACACTTGTTTCTAAGTCAGTCTAAAATAAAGCAACACATGAATAATGGGCTCTAATTTGGAGGAACCTATGCACTAATACGTGATATTTGTCATTAAAACTTTAAAACTTTATTCTAAGATGGCACCATTTATAGTGCATCCTATATATGAGGAACATCTGATCATCACAACCCAGTAGGAAACTGGGGAGTTTTTCAAAGATTTCATTGCTTAAATTTCTCAATACTGCTGTTAATTACCTTACAACAATGGTGCCTATAACTGCGTCCTGACTCCGTAATTAGTGCTCGTTTAGAAACTGGATTCAGAAAGCATTTCTGATTGACACTATTGTTTTGGCAATCATCTCTCTGGTGTTTTATTTTTAGAGCTTCAAAATGTGAACATTTCACTTTTCTAGATAAAGAACTTCGAAATTTAAACAAATTACATTTTTTTTTTTAACAAAAAGGTTATTCATGCTAAACAAGCTCTGATGCCCAAGGAGTTCTTGAGTATCAAGGATAAGAATTTCTGTCACTTAAGCTGCATAAATTTAGGCCACTGTGGAAAATGCTATTGTTTATTGCAGAATACTTTTTTGGGGGTGCTGCTGGGGATTAAACTCAGGGCCTTGAGCTTGCTAGACAAGTGCTCTACCACTTGAGTGAAATCCCCAACCTGCAGGATACTTTTAAAGTTGCAAGACACCTTCGTTGAGATGTTGATCTACAAAAGAGCCCAATTTAAGAAACACTGATTTGGCAACAATTAAGTAGGTAAGACAAAACTTCCATGGATCCCAAAGGACAACTACACCAACTTCAGGGTGACTGGTTACTGTATGAGGTAAAGCTGAACCGCCCTGCACTCTGCTACAGCCGTGCTTCCTTCCCAGTGCTCCACGGAAACGCCTTTCCCACCCTGCCTGCCCCAAACACTGTTACTCATCCTCTAGGCCCACCGGCCCCTCCATTCTCTAACGCAACTCCCCCACTGCGGTTCTGCAGCTCCCTACCTATGTGTTTTATGCGATTTATTATGGTTATCATTGTGCACACATAATAGTCTCTGTCCCCGTTAAACTAGGAGCTCTCGGGGGCAATTTCACATCTCCACAGGTACACAGCCGACCTGGCACAGCCTGTGCATGTTCGTTAATGGTGAATGGCTTAGCATCCCGTTATCAGCAATTGCAGCAGTGAAGATATTAGAGAAGACGGTTTAGATAAATAGCAGAGGGGCGTTAGGATTTGTCAATGAATGGAGGCTTCTGCCATCCCTTTTTCTGAAGTTTGTTTCATTCACCTAGAATTAGCCTGCCTGAGCTACGGAAGCCTGAGGAGATCAGTCTTCTAAAACAGGAGTATATGACTGCAGGACAAAGTTTCCCGGAAGCCAACCTTCCTGGCAGCCAGCACTGTGACTTCATCTGATGGGAACCATACAGCATGAGTTCACACACACGCTGCTATCTGCTCCGAAGCTGAGGATCTGCTCATGGCTCAGGTCTCCCAGCTCATCAGCATCTCGATTCTTTGCCAGAACAATGGATCAATACTGTAGATGCGAAAGCGTTAACAACAAATACACCGCTGGCTCAAATACCTTTTCAAGCATGGTTTCCAGACCTTCCCAGCGCCAATCCTGACTCATGTGTCTGAGGTTGGCATCGCCCACATCGGTAAGGCCCATCTCTGATGTTGCGAGTGGGTCTACAAGCTCGCCGGGCAGATCTGCCTCGTGTCTTGTTCTGATGGTGTCATGATTCATTCACTATACAATAAACAATCTCCACTTTATGCATTTAAAAAATTGGAGAAGCCTGTAATCGTAGTACTCAGGAGGCTGAGGGAGGAGGATCGCCTCAAGTTCCAGGCCAGCCTGCACTACATAGTGAGTTCAAGGTCAGCGTGAATCACATAGTGAGAGCCTGCCTCAAAGAAAGAAAGAAATGAGAGAGAGAGAGAGACAGAGAAAGAGAGAGAGAGAGACAGAGAGAGAGAGGAGAAGGGATAGGTAGGTAAGACAAAAAAAAAAAGAATGAAAGACATAAGAGAAAGCAAAATCACCAGGTCCCCAGGCATGGTGCACACACCTGTAATCCCAGCTCTCTGAGAGGCTGACGCAGGAGGATCACAAGTTCCAGCCCAACCTGGGAAAATCTGGGACTTAGGGAGACCCTGACTCAAAATAAAAAATTTTAAAGAGGGCTGGGGATGTAGTTCAGTATAAAAGCCCTGCATTCAATCCCTAGTACCACAAAAGAAAAAGAAAAATCGTAACGCCCCCAATATGGACTACATCCACAGAATTTGGCAGCTCACACACGAGTTAGAGGGAAATGCTACTATCTAAATCAAGGGCTGAGGATGTAGCTCAGTGGTACAGTGCTCGCTTAGCAGGCATGTGTTGGAATTAATCTCTAGAACTACAAATTTTTTAAAAAACTATTTGTGATAATGAGGATTCTGCAAAGGAAGAAGCAGAAGGAAGTGGATATATAAGAATATTTTAATATTTTAATGAGAAAAGGAGACATTAGTGCCAACTACTATATAAGTAGGTGACACTGGGTAGAAATACTACAGTATCATTCTAAGGTAAAATTATACATGAACTCAACCGATTAAAATGACAATTTTTACAGGAAAACAGAACATCAATCATACAAAAATGAAGTTAGATTTTCACTTCACTACTAAAATATAGTACTGATATGTATGCTGAGTGTCAGATTTAAAAAAAAACCCACAGGCAAAGCATTTATGAATAAAGTGGTTGTAATTTGGTAGTGGGGGAAGCCTATTTTCTTATGGTTAAAAATAGAGTGAGGAGAGAGGGCGCGAGCAGCCGGAGGTGTGCGGGAGACAGGTGGGAGGTGTTCACAGGCTGTCTGGGCCTTGGGCTCTCCTGGGAGCACTGGGGGCTGTTGGGAAGCGTGGAGAGCAGGGTGGTGGGAGGTGGCTTCCAGAGCGCCCCAGGAAGGGAGACAGCAGGGATGGGCCATCCCAGCTCCAGGCAAGGTGGGAGCCAGATCAACCCGCCGCTTCTCCATCCCTCTCCCTTCTCTCCTCCCGCCACAGTTCTGCCCCTCTCCTTTTCCAGCCCCCTCTCTCAATGCTTTTTTCCTTGTTTGATCACAAGTTCAAGGCCAGCCTGGACTACAGGGACTCTGTCTGAAAAAAAAAATGTTTTTTAAAAGAATGATTTGTAACACACACTTTCTGTTTAAAGAAATTTCTCAGTCTTTCGGCTAAGATCAAGTGTGAAGAAATTTGGAACATTTTAAGAAACACCTTCTCTTAAACTGAAAAATTTTTTGTGTGATTAATAGTATTAAATATTAAAACAGTATTAAAATTCAGGCTCTACATAGTTGCCTAAAAAAGCAAAAGCTGACATTCATAAAGTTCTGAGTACCAATTTACATATTTCAAAATCTCTAATATACATATACTTTTCCTGTTTTTAAAAAAAAAGTAAAACTGTATTTTATACACTATTTGCGCCCTGCATTTCCTGATACTATATCATGAACATTTTCCATGTCATTATAGAAAGACATCCACCATCATTTTTAACGCCTGCATAATATCCTACTAGATGGATGGTGATTCAGATATGTAAAAAGTAAATATGACAGATTGCAAGCTACATTCAAAACTCAAATTAAGACGAGACTCTGATAGTGGAACGTGAAAAATCAAGAAGAGATGAAACCAGTTAGTCCATAAAAATGGCTTGTCAGTTTGGCACTGGTAAATTAGGGGCCGTGTTGGTCAACAAATGTTTGCTGGATGAACAAATCTTGAGAACAGATGACCAGTTCGAAGTAACTTTATAATACTGGACTTAATCAATTGAATGCTGTTTTGACTGCAGAATATTTTATAATCTAGAAAAGGGGCTAATACACACAGCATGTCCAGTAAAAAAGCAGTTTTTCTTCTTTAATTAATGTATTTTTAAAATTTTATTTTGAGGCAAGGTCTCACTATGTTGCCCAGGCTGGTCTCGAACTCCTGGACTCAACTGATCCTCCTGCCTCAGCCTCCCAAGTAACTGCGAGTACTGGTATGTATTACCCTCCCAGTGGCTTGAAGAGACAAAATGCATTGGGATTTCCAAGAATCTAAGAAGACAGAGAGCAGAAAGCGCCGCACCATGGAAGGGGATGCGTTACATTCCATGAGCTAGCGAAATGATTCTGCTCATTCCCCTGGCCCCGAGTCCATACTAAGCAAGTACCCTTTTGGCTTCCTGCTGAGTACTCTAGCCCCACAACACCGAGCCATGACAGCCACCCCCTGGCACCTGTGGCGGCAGACAGACTGGAAAGGTCACCCCATGGCATCCACACTGGCGGGACCCTCCCCCTCGACTGTGGGTGGAGCCGTGGGGACCTGCTTCTGAACACACACCTGGCCACCAGCGCCTGACAGTCCCTGTGTGCAGGGCCAGCCAGAGGTGGCTGCAATTCTGCCACCTAACCCTACAGAGCGTAGCTGTCTTCACTAGGAATAGAACATTTTATAATCTAACTTCTAAGCCATTTCTTAGATTTCCAAGTGGTTGTCTTGCTTAGAAAATCTCAAAAGAATATTGAAGAAAGAAGAACTTTAACAAGTTCTTTTTTTTTTCTACCTTGGCTCTGCTCTGGCAGTGAAAACAAATTATGAAACAAATCTAATCTGCCACAAGAAAAAAAAAATCACAAGAGATAACATTCCATCCCACTGGACTGCCAAAAATCAGCTCTGAGAAGATGAGCTATCCACGTGGATGTCTGTGGAGCGGCAGGAATCCCAGATGGGATGTGAATCAGGACCACTACTTGGAAAACAATGTTCAATACCTCTAAAGCTGGAGAGAACCCACTGTGCAATAATTCTGCTAAGAAATAGTCAAAAAAAATCTTGCCCACCAGGCAGGGTGGCGCATGCCTGTAATCCCAGGACTTGGGAGGCTGAGGCAGGTGGACTCCAGTGAGTTTGAGGCCAGCCTGACCTGCACAGTGACACCCTGTCTCAAAAAACAAACAAACAAACAAACAAAAAGTAGATGTATATACTTGACTTCTTATACTTCACTTTTTATTGTATCATTTAAAAAGAAAGAAAATTACTTCTTCCTGCCCTCATTAAAAAAAGACGAAATACGTGAAGAATAAGAGTTCAAAGGGAGCCACGCAGTCTCTCCCGTGCACACACAGAGTTCCATCTCCATCCACACGTTTTAGGACCATGAAATTGGAATCCTGTGGAACACTAGTTAATCTCCATCAAATCTCCATCCTTCAAGCATTTCATCCCTACTTAGCCTGTCATCTTAACCAGATATTAACATTTCTATAAATGGCTCTTGGTTAAGAATCCAGCAATAGAAGAGTGGCTCATTAAAATATTGATAGCTATTTATAAAAGCTATCCATAGTACTTATCAAAAGAGTATCAATAGCTATTTGAAATGATGGTTACATGGACTACGAAATAACATAGGAAATATTTATATGCTCACCAAAACGTTAATGTTTTAGAAATAAGTCGAGTTTACAGTATTCTATAAAACCATAATCAGGGCCTGGAAACCAGATCTTTGACCCACGGCAACTCAAGTGAGACAGTGCAAATATTTTAATTTATGGATTTAAAGGGCCCAGCAGATTTTCTACCAGCACCACCACTACCACACCTCCTTGGCCGCCTTCTCACAGCAAGAGGCCAGCCTGACACCAGCCCAACAGGGATGGTTGGAGGAGGAAACCGAAGGTCAAGGGCAAGGTCACCACGGCCCCACTATGTGCAGAGACCACTGACTATCTGTCTTCCTTCCCGCCATCTGACCCCCGCACTGGGCCCTCTTTCTGTACTTGTGGATGCTTTTAGGAACTTGGGGCTACTTTTAATGCTGTCCCCACTTCCTGCCTCCCCACCCCCACTCCCTGCTCTTCCCGTGCCGAATTCCAGAATCACACAGCAGTATGGACAGCCCGTATCTGGCTAAGCTACTTGTTTTGATGAAAGAAAAAGAGTGCTGGGGCTGGGGATTTAGCTTAGTGGTAGAGCACCAGCCTAGCAAGCACAGGGGCCTGAGTTCGATCCCTGGCACCCTCCAGAGAAAAAGAAAAAGGGGGCTGTGCAAATGAAGACAGGGGCCCAGTTTCCAGAGCCATCGTGTCCAGCACGCTCAGGCCAAAGGAAGCACCATGGCTAACAGTAGGAGCTTTCCCAAAACTCATCGCAGGGCTCAGGCTGGGGAAGCGACTCCACTACGGGTGGAGGAAATGAACACAGCACAAGCAAGTACCCTGCCTCCTCGACGGGCAGGTCACCTCTCCCATCCCTGACCAGAACTTTGGAAAACACGTGCGCGATCCTTGGAAGAAATATCCTGGGCTGGGGTGTCTGAGCACGCAGATGGTGTGACGGTTCCAGGGTGGGTCTGCACGGAGTGTGGGTACATGATCAAAGTCTTACATGCCCTGAACGGTGTGACTCCTCCATATTTTTCAGTCCCTCGTTAACCCAGAAATCCCTCAGCCACCTCGGGAAGGGTAAGGCAGAGGTTCGGCACTGAAAGTATTGTTAAAAGCAATGGAAAGAAAGAAAAACGTAAATAGTGGCACTAGATACATTTGTAAACTGCTTTTCCTTCTTTTCTTTCTTTTTTTTTCTTGCTATGTAGTTCAGGCTGGCCTTGAACTATGTAGCCCAGGATGGCCTTGAACTCTCAGTGATCCTCCTGCCTCTGCCTCCCAAGTGCTGGGATTATAAGTATGCACCACCATACTTGCTGTTGTTTCCAAAATAATAAGTGTGGATTTTCACAATTACAAAAATTTAAGTACTTGAAAAAAGGAATGAGCCAATAAACACACATACCCCTCACAGAAATTGTTCACTTACAGCTATCAAAATCAAGACATACAGCTGTGTATGGTGGCGCATACCCATAATCCTAGCGCTCAAGAAGCTGAGGCAGGAGGATCACTTGGAGTTCAAGGCCAGTCTGGGCTACATAGTGACTTCAAGGCCAGTCTGAACTACATAGCGAGACCTTGTCTCAAAAATCCAAAACATGAAAAAAAAAATGGGTTTTAGAATGCTTAAAGCATTTACAGTGGTCTTCAGCCACAGCAGTGGTCACTGCATAGCTGAAGGAATCCAGTGATTCCGTACAGACAGCTGGGCTCTGGCCAGCCCAGATGGTCACACGCAAACCCCGGGGCCCAGGGACAGCCCCTGGCATCGCCTTTACCCAGCCTCCTCAGCTCAAAAGGATGCTAACGTTTTCAGGAGAACCCCTTCAGAAACAGATTGGTTTTTGTTCTCTTCTATTAATAATAGCTATTTTGAAATGCTATTTAAATCTTCTATTGTTATTTGAGCATTCAGGGGTCCTGTCTCCCCAGCTGAGCTGCTTGGGGGCAGCAGGGCCCCCATCCCGTGGGAATCTGTGTCCCCCATGAAGCCTAGCAGAGCGCCCCTTCACAGGTCTCAGAAATATGTGTCGATTTGCCTTTTTGTTTTTCTCATTTGTTTTCTCATTTGGAAAGGTCCACCGCTTTCAGGATTGCATCCTTCGGTCCAAAAGACGTAGCGAGGGCTGACTCAAGGGCCGCTCCAGGTTGACAGGTGGCTCAGGCCACCCCACAGTGGGCCAGAGCCCCCACATACACGCACACCCACACCGAAGGAGAAGTGTCTTAATATTACTTTTATCAACAGCTGTATTTGGCAACTTTTCTCTCTAGCATTAGAGAAAACACGTTACCAAATGTCAAAAAGGGAATCTGCCAAATGCAACAGCTAGAACAGAAAAGAATATTAAAAGCTGGCATAAACCCTCTACCTACTAAATTCTCTCCCTCCGCCCCCGGATGTGCAGGGTGCACACGGAGCAGTGAGAGGCTGCTCGGACTCTGTGTCCCCTGCAGGCAGGATGCGAGGTGCGACTCTGGCTCCCGCCTGGGGGCGCTCCGGACGGGCTGGAAGACAGACCCAGCCTGGCCTCGTTCTCCCTGCCACGCAGAGGGCTGCTGGCCTGCTCTGCCCAGGATGGCAGGCCTGGACAGGCTCTTTCATCCAGAGCAACCACTGGAGCTCGGGACGTTGATTTTATAACTATTTAGAGAGAGCACGGGAGGACGCTTGAGGTCTTCCAGAGATAATTAAAAATGGGGGAAGAAAGAAGTCTGCAATAAACAAAAACCAAGCTGAAGGCACCAGAGGTTTCTGAATAACATCTTCCCGGTTAAACAATTTTAAGAATTCCATAATGCGAAAGCAGCCCCCGCATGCTCGCTCCCACACAAACACGCTCGGATGCGGCAGCAGGATTCTGCCTTCCCTTCTGCAGTGACTTCATCCGGGAGGAGGTCATGGCCCTCTCGTCCCCGGGAGCGCTGGGAGGACCTGTGGGGGTGACCAAGGGTCAGTAGGACACACCCGCCATGGGGCAGCCACCCTGCGGTCCCCAATGATCTCAGCAACTCGCTGCCCTGAAAGCTGATTCCCAACTTCAAGAACCAATGCTGCCTTGGCAGAGGTGGAAAAATCCAGGCCTTCTGATGCCTGTTGACCAGCATCTTCCCAGGAACTTTCCCGACATACCAGAAGAGGGGATTATGTTTGTTAAGTCACCTTATTACCACTGATAGCTGAATTTTTAAATACCAAAGGGGCTGGGGGTGTAGCTCAGGGACACAGTACTTGCCTAGCATGTGCAAGGCCCTGAGTTCAATCCCCAGCACTACAAAAATAAATAAGGCTGGGAACCGTGCGTGGTGGTGCACGCCTGTAATCCCAGCACTTGCGAGGCTGAGACAGGAGGATCACTGCAAGTTTGGGTCTAGCCTGAAGTACAAAATGAGACCCTGTCTCAAAAAACAAAAACAAATCACCTGCTTTTACATTAAAAACTCATAAAACATAGAACCATATACAGTAAGCCAAAAAGTAAGAAAATCAACATACAGAGAGAGAAGTATTAAGAGAATGGAAAAAAGAGAAAGCCAGGTGTGGTGGCACATGCCTATGATCCCAGCATTTGAGAGGGTGAGGCAGGAGGATCACAGCAGGTTCAAGGGCCAGCCTGGGAACTTAGTGAGAACCTGTTTCAAAAATATGAAAAAAGGGAAGAAGAAGAGAAGGAGCAAGTGGAGGGAGGAGAGAGGAGAGGCTGTGTGAGGAGCACAGAGGACAGACGGACCCAGACCTTGACAGGCACAGGCGGCCGGGCTCCAGGGAGGCAGTGAGCCTGCCAAGTTCTCACTTCTAGCTGCTCACTCGGAGTGTAAAGAGCCAGGCAGGCCATTTTTAATAAGCGATGTTCAGTTTCTCCACTCATTTTTCAAATCAACTATGATCTTTCTTCGTCTTGACACAGGCACAAAATGAAGATGTCATCGGGGAAAATCATTTATTCCGCTTCTCCAAACATCCAGGGCCTTCCCACTAGAGCCCGTTCTGAGCCGCCCACCTGCGTCAAGGTCAGGCCACAGGCCTCTCATCTGCTGCCGCGTACCGGGTGCTAGCGGACAGCTCTTGGGCCGCTCTGTGCCTTGCTTAATGATGTCGCCAGATGCTTTAGTCTAGTGGATGAGTACTCACTGAGCTGAACAAGACCCAGCTTCCACCCAGGAGAAGCTGCCATTCAAAGGCAGACCGCGTGAGCAAGGTACCACCCACGAGTGGAGAGGCGCATGGTTGTAATCTCAGCACTTGGGAGGCTGAGGCGGGAGGGTCAAAGCCTGGGCAACAAGGTGTGACCAGAGTGGTAAAAATGAGGCAAGGCCAAGGAGCAGAAGGCAGGATGGGCTTGAGTTGGACCATCAGGAAAGGCCTTTGAGAAGCAGGACTGGAGGTGGATAGCCCAAGGGTGGGTCACGTGAACTCAGGGCGGAGAAAGGACAAAGCGACTGTGCCCGTGTGTAGCAGACCTGGCACCTCAGTTGCTGGCACCAGGAGAGACGGGATGGGGGGGCATCCTACAGGGTGGCTGGCGTGTGCCCTTCAAAAGTGTCAAGGTCATGAAAGACAGAGCGACTGAGGAACTGTCATTTCCAGATTAAAGGAAATGACGACCAGTGCAACAAAGAGCCTGAGTGGCTCCTAGACAGAGAAAAAAAATTTTTTTAAAGATCTTTTCTGCTCTTTTTGTATAAAGGACAAGTGATGACATTTGGTAAGATCTGTAGATTGGGTAATAGTACTAAATCCAGGTTAATCTGATTTTGACATTTGTTTTGGAAGAAAATGTAGTTTTTTAAGCAAAACAGTACTTCGGAGGATAAAGGTGTACCATGTCTACACCGTTTTGAAGTGGTCCAGAAAAAAATTCCAACATACGTGTGTCTACATGTCTACATGTGTGACATACATAGCTAGATACACACATACAGACAGTGAGAGTGTGATAGAAGAATGCGGTCAAAGGGTGTATCAGAGTTCTTTGAATTATTCTTGAAACTTTTCTGTAAATATGACTTATTTCAAAGCAAAAGTTAAGACAAATGATGAAGGAAGCCGCGATGACAAAGTAATATGGCTCCTGGTATTAAAGTCTGAATGAAAGCTGGGGGCAAACCGAGCAAAACAGCACTGAGCGGAGGGCTCCAAGGTCGGAGGTTTCAGAGCGCCGAGTTCCTTTCTCAGATCTGCTCCTAACCAGCAGCTCCACCCTCCAGTTACTTTACTTTCCCTCTGCCTCAGTCTCTCACTTGCATCACAGCAACAAGAATGGTCACGGCCTCGCGGAGTCCCTGCGAGGAACAAGCTTCCGGTGAGGCCGGGAAAAGATGAGGAGGAGGCCCAGGACAGGAGGAAAAAAGGAGGCAAACAAGGTGTGCGGGGAAACTAGAAAGCTAGTCCATGGAGACAGGGACAAAAGGAAGCTCAGGAGGAGGGTGGCCGTGGCGGCCGCTGCAGGGTACAGATCCAAGAGCTGTGGGAGCAGGTGGCTTCACCAGGAAGGCGACAGGGAAGCAGAAGAGCTGAGTGGGCCGTCCAAAGAGAGACTTCTGGAAAGTTCGGCAGCACAGCGGGGTCTGGGGCTGCGCCGTCCTACACAGTCACCAACGGCCCCATGTGCCATTTAAAGGAAATTGAATATTTTGGGTTTTTTGTGGTGCTGGAGATGGAACTGAGGACTTCATGCATGCAAAACATGCAATCTACCACTTAAAAATTCCGTTCCTCAGTCATCCCAGCCACATTAGGCAAGGTCAGTGGCCACACGTGGCTGGCTTGTGACTGCGGTGTGGGACAGTCCCAATATAAAATATTTCCTTCACCACAGAAAGTTCTGTGGGACGGAGTGGGGACTCTCACACAATTTCTCACAGGAAGGGCAACCTGAATACACAATGAAGAGGGGGCTGGGGCAGAGAAGGAGGGACTGGAGGGACTGGAGAAATGGAGACAGAAATGGTAAATGAACAAGTTCCCGAAGGGGCGCAGAGAAAGGAACAGAGATTGCTGGCTCCAGGTCAGAGAGGGAGAGGATGGAGAGGGCGGGGTGTGACTAGCTGTTGGAGGAAGGACCTGGAGACATCCCCTTTCAAGAAAGAGGAGATAAAGAAGGACAAAAGGAAGCCACAGTGTATGGAAGCAAGGGGCTGTGGACCAGAATGTTGAATGTCCTTGGCCTTACCAGTGAAGGGAACGCATGAGAAGTTTAAGTGCTTAAAGCTCTGGTGTAGCCGGAACTCCAGGTGGATGCAGTCAGAGTTAATAAACGATGGACTTTTTCCTTGGAAGAGCAAGACCTCAGTGGATGAAATCAGCCACAGAACCAGGTGAAGGCCTCTGCTGGATCACACCAAGCAGGCTGGAAGGAGACAACGCACATAACGAGGGCAATTTTGGACTGGGCATTGGAGTAGCACAAGTGCACCCTGACAGGACAATGGACTCCAGACTGTAGCTAGCGGAAGTGACTATGTGGACGCTGCCAGGGGAGGGACGGAGCCACCATGGGAACAGCGAGTGATCAGAGAGTCCTCAGTGGCAGTTAAAAGAAAACACGGCAGGCGGAAAGACTCAGCTAAGTAGGCAGAAGTCCAAGCTCCAGATTTTGAAGGTGGAACAATTCCCAAGACCAAACACACCCGAGATGTTACAATGGTGGAAGTAAAGTGAATAGTGACGCCGCAGGAGTTGGCACTGAGTAACTCTGAGGTCCATGCATTCAAAGGCCCTCTACACAAACTCCAGGCACTGGCAAGAGGCAAGGCCAGGAAATGAAGCGCGGCCCTCACATCCTCCGCTCACTTATGACTACTTTGTGGCATCAAATGAGGTCAACGCCAAATCCAAGCGAATACCAGAGTCACCGAGGGAGCTGTTTTCTCTCTTCCTCCCACTGCCTCTGTCGCTCCTCTTCCTTTTGGGGTTTGTTTTTAAAATAAGGGTTTTGAAATTCTCATCCACCCTGATGATTCTAGTCTGGTACACTTAAGAATCTAACGAGTCGTGTTTTGCAAAAAGTTCCGGGTGATTCCAAGGAGCCATCTGGGTGGGAAGTACTGAGCCAGAAGTAGGCAGGAGTGCCCCGGGGTGGAGGGCTGGACTGCTGTGGCACCAGGAGCATGCAGACACGAGTCCTCGCTCAGGCGAGAGGACAGCACGGAGGGGTGTTCTGAGGGAAGCTGTTTGCTGGAACTCAGGTGCAAAGGGCAGGAGAGGAGACCGGCTTGGTGATGGAAAAACTGACATACGAGGGTCTGGCTGCAAGACATAGGGAAGGGGACATGGCAAGGCTGGCGTCACACAGGCCAGAGGCCTGCAGAGAGGACACGGAGGGTCCATTAGTGAGGATTCCAAGCACAGTGAGGTCTGGCTCCTCTGAGGCCTGTAGGGCTGAATTCCTGGGCCGTGAGGACTTTTCTATCTGGATTTCTAATGTGTTAACCATTAAGGGTTACTAAGCCTTCAGGTAAACAAGCTTGCAGAAGCTTTCTCATGAACACTGAAAACTTTGCCCAACCCACATTTTTATACAGATGACATCAGATCCAAATGAATATCAAGGGTCTCCTTGGAGCTGAAACTCAGAGAGGGCAGCCCAAGGGACTGTGAGAGGAGAATAGGGCACTCCTCCTGTCCCTCTCAGCAGCAAAGGGAAGTTTGCGGAAGAAGAATGTGGAAAAGGGCGTGAGTGGTTTTTTTAGTACCAGCCAGTGCTAAAAATAGAAGAGTCACAGCCTATCAGACACTCCTTACATACACACACACACACACACACACACTCCATGAAAGAGCTCTGAAAGCAGATATAATGTGCAAATCCTACGGATGGTTCTCATCAACGTATTTACTCTCACGAACCTCTCTGAAGAGCGAGCTGCACACGTTTGCCCCCGCTTCCCAGAAAGCTGCACTTCGACAGATCCCAATCAGT
Organism: Hystrix cristata; assembly: GCA_004026905.1. Classification (NCBI taxonomy): domain Eukaryota; kingdom Metazoa; phylum Chordata; class Mammalia; order Rodentia; family Hystricidae; genus Hystrix; species Hystrix cristata. Next base: position 107,972 of record PVJO010001367.1, on the reverse strand, counting down.
CTCGCCTTATTTCTGCTCACTCCAATGAAATAATTCCTAACACCGGCATCTACAGACTTTAGGCTGAGGGTGCGCGCGTGCGCACTCACACACACGCACGCACAAGCGCAGGCACACACATACACACACAGAGGCATCCTCATGCACACTGAAGAAATGACTCACTTCATTTGCTGCTGCCTGCCACTACTGGGTTTTGATTTTACCTGTTCAAATACAAAGTTTCCTAAGAGATCAACTACAGGAAAGAAGTGCCCGGGAGCATGAACCCCGATTCTGCTCACGACTTTAGGGCACCCGGGGGTTCCAACCTGTGCATTTTAGGAAGCCGCTCTGCAGACCTCGGACTGCTCTCAACACCCTCTTCCCCGAAGCAGTAACATTCCTGGCCACTGCGGGGGGTCGGTTCCAGGAAACCCCTTACAGAATAAACACGGTTGAGCCTTGCAGCCCCAGCGCCTGGCGAACCGAACCATACTTGTGGCGGCCCCGGGCTCCCGCAAGAGGGCACGACCAGCCCAACCGGACCCGAGCCGCCCCTTCCGAGGAGGCGCGGGCGAACCCGCCCAAGGTCACTCGGCCGGACTCTGCTCCGCGCCCCGCCCTCCCCACGCCAGCCCGGGCCCGCCGCTCCGCGCGCACGCACCCCCGCGCCCCGCTCCCCGCGGCCGGCACGCGCTACCCGGGGCGGCACTCACCAGCGCGGGCCGCTCTCCGGCGCGGCGGGCTCTGCGGGCTTCGGGCTGCGGCCGCGCCGCGGGGAGCGCCGGCCAATCAGCGCGCGCGGCCGCGGCTCGCGGGGGGCGGGGGGCCGCGTTGCCTGGACGCGGTTGCCAGGCACCCGAGCCGAGGCGTCCCCGCCCGCCGCCCGCCGCGCCTCCCCCCGCTCCGCTCGCCGCGCCCGAAATAGCCGCTCGGCGTGGCGGGCCCGGGTCCCCGGGCGGCGGGGGTCGCGCGCGGTCGGGGGGCGGGCGGCGCCGGGATGCGGAGAGCCGCGCGGCCGCAGAGGAGGCTCCCCGGAACCCCAGCATCCCGCTCTTACGAAACCTCTTGCCCACAAAAATAGTCGTCCGCCCTCCCCGCCTGGAGCTGGGGAGACGGGGTGGAGCCGGCCGCGCCCCACCCGTGCAGGTGAGCGAGCCCCGGGCCGCGGGTCACCTTGCCGCGCAGCGGGGACCCCCAGGTCGCCTGACCCGCGCGCGGCGCCCGCTCGTGACTCCCGGCCTCGCGTGGGCGGGCCCGCCTGCGCCCGCCCCGCCGCGCCTGGTTCGCGCCGCCCCCGCGGCGGCTCCGCTCACCCGGACGCCAGGCTCCCCGCCGCCTGCCCGGGCCCCCATCCCGGAGGGCAGGAAGAGCGTGACGCGGTAGGAGGGACGCTCGCGCCGCCCGCGTGTCTGTGTGCGCCTGGGTGTTCCGCGGCCGTGTCCTCGCGGGGAGAGCGCGGTGCCCCCCGCGAAGGGCTCCTGCGTCTGTAACATTCATTCAGTCAGTAGCGTTTATTGGAGCTCTGCCGCGCCGGAGACCGGTTAGCTCTAAGACACAACGGAAGACGAGGCAGCGCTCTGCTCTCTTGGAGCTGGCGGCTGGACAGGCGGTCATCAAACAGACACGTGTCACAGTGCCACGTGCCCACAGCGGGCTGGCGCCGCCGCTCGGGATGTGGGCATCTGAGCTAACCGCAGCCCTTTGCCCTGTAAACGCTCCGTGACTCCTGTTTCCCCTTCTCCATCCGATTCCCACCGCCTAGCAAGTGCAGGCTGAACTGAATTGTGTCATGGTGATGACCTTGTCACTCGATTTCCCAGGGACTTCCTGCCACTTAAAATATATATGAAACATAAGCAGTTTGCCACCGTTTCTAGAAGGACACGGGTGTCGCTAGAAAGCACCCTTCCGAACCCAGGGGCCCAGGGAAAGGTTCGGAATGTTTTCTCCTGTCCCCACCAGGCTGCCTTGCAGGACGGCGACGGTGGCTCTTACTCGGCACACCTACTAAACAGAAAACTTCTGGTGGCCTTCGAAGCATAACTTTGATATTTTATCTGCCACAAGACTCCCTGGCACTCCAGGGTAGAAAAGCCGAAGGGGTCTTATCACCTGTAGAGACATCCGTATTTAGGCTGATGTTAATTTTTTTTTTACAGTTCATACTTAGTTGAGCTGGGGCTATGGCTCAGGGGATGTAGTTCAGCGGCAGAGTGCCTGACTAGCATGCGTGAGGTCCTGAGTTCAATCCCCAGTGTGGAAAAAAGAAGTAACACCAAGTAACAACCAAATTTTCTAAAAATTCATTAACAGAAAAAATAATTGGTAGTTCTTTCAAAACCTGATTCCTCAATATGAGCCCTGAGGTGTCAAAGTAGTTGAAAATCAGGCCCATGACATCCTCTTTTGTATTTGTGTTGTTTTCGTTTTTGTTTTGTTTCTTGAAACAGGGTCTCGCTATGTGGTTCAGGCTGGCCTCAAACTCGCAGCAATCCTCCTGCCTCAGCCTCCCGAGTGCTGGGATTACAGGTGTGCACCACCATGCCCAACAACATCCCATTTCTGATCAACCATTTCTGATCTTTCCAAATAACTTGTTTTGAATCCTAACAGAGATGAAATTTAGTGCACAATGATTTAAGCCTGCCCTAGTTTCTTTCCAATCTTTTACTATTTCAGTAAGATAAAGTGCAATCAAGTATCCATTTTTCCAGAATCATTTGTATTGGAGCTTGTTGCAGGAAATAGAATTTTTTCTCTCATTGCTTTAATTAACAATTCATGATTTATCACAAATTATTTTATGTTGGCACAGTTTACTGAAAACAGTTTCATCAAAAAGAGCAAGTATAAACTTGCTGGCTGTGATACTAGTCACCAACGAGTAATTAAATACAAATAATTTGTACAATGCATATGCTAGACCAGTGGTGTAGAACCTACGGCACACGTGCCATGCCCTCACACGTGCAGCACGGTCACACAGAGCCCTCTCTGTCGGCACGTGGGCCCAGCCACCCCAGCAGCTGAGTATCAGATAACGGTTTTTTCTAAACTAAAACCTAACTATCCAGGTTTAATTGCAGTATTGGCACTTTGCAATAAGTGAGTTTTGGGTTGCAGTTTGGGCACTCAATCTCTAAAAGGTTCATCATCACTGGTCTAGACATTGTAGGGTTTTTTGTTTTTGTTTTTTCTTTAATTTGTTGCATGGTTGGGTTCTGATCCAGAAGATAAAATGTACAGGACATCTACAAGGCCAGCAAACAGGCCCAGCTCAGTAAAGATCAAAGGTTTGCATAGGTCAAAAATGGTATTTGTAAAAAAGGCTGGAAAACAGCTGGGCCAAGAATGTGGTAAGATCAGGGTGGATACGATTACCTCCTCCTGAGCAGTGCTCAGCGGGGGGGGGGGGGCCTATGACTCAGTGGGGTGCCCAACTTTGCTGGGAGGTATGTTCATCCCTAATGTGAAGGTGCCAAAGAATTGAACCACAAGGAATGGAAAGAGGACGAGGATGCCCACAAGGGAATAATGAGACAGAGCCAGAGATTTGGGATCAGGGACCACATCAGAGAGGGCACAGGTAAAAAGGCTCAAGGACAGACATTTCCAGGTGACTTAGTGAACAGAAAGTCCCTGGTGACATTTAATGAGTCCACAGGTGACAGATACCATCCACAGAGCAATCTCCAGTGCCCAGTGGACATTTTCAAGATAGGGAATAACTGTCTTTGCATCTATATCTCCTGTTGAAAAGAAATGGAAAGCACAATATGTGATTTTGTGCTGGTTGACAATCTGAATTCTATGGTTAATTTCGTCATCACCATATCTGTTTGCTTTTAAAAAATATCTCATCGGGGGCCGGGGATTTAGCCCAGTGGTTAGAGTGCTTGCCTAGCAAGTGCAAGGCCCTGAGTTCGATCCCTGCCACCAAAAAAAAAAAAAAAAAATCTCATCAGTTAGGAGAAATCTTACATTGAGCAAAGATGGGGTTTAGACTTTACCACCCTATCCTCTTAATAAGCTACAAACTTGCGTTAACAGCCAGTTAAAACACGTATTATTCTTTATGGCTTTCTTTGCTTTTGTTGATACTAGGAACATAATTAAAGAAATGCCTTTTTCCTTTTATATGTAAACATAATAGGTTTTTCATGTTTTGAATTTTTAATAATTGGCTTATTTTGCTAATAATTTTCTTTCATGTGTAAGCTAATTCTCTCAAATATTATGTTTTATTTATGACTTGGTGCTGTCTATCCATCAGTCAATAATTTAAAAAAATTTTGGTTGCAGTGCTAGGGAATGAATCCAGGGCCTTCGCACTGAGCTATATCACCATGCCTTTTTAATTCTTTTCTTGAGATAAGATCTCATTAAGTCCTGAGTTGCCCAGACTGGACTTGTACTTTGGTCCTTGCCTTAGCCTCCCAGAGCACTAGGATTACCCACGTGTACCACCGCACCCAGTTTCACAAAGGTTTCTTAAAGTAACTACAACTAAGCCACAACCAGCCCGGAAAGTGTAGAATATCAGGACAATCCTTCCTGGTAGTACAGTATTTGTGTCTGGTCTACAAAGGAGGGCAAATTCTGCCTCACGATGTAGTAACATAACATACAACTGAGACTTAATACTCTTTACCAGAGAGATAAAGGAGACTGTTTTCAAAGAGTTTGTGACCGGAAGTTCTAGAATAACTTCAGAATAAAATGAACTCACCCAGAATTCATTTCAGAGCAAGGAAAGTATTACAGAAAATTCCACGGCACTTTGATTTTGGAAAACTCCTTCCTCCTTTTCTAATAGTTCTTTGAAGAGTTAGATCCATCCAGCAGAGTTGAGCCAGCACTCGGAGACTGTCCTGACATCACGTGTGGCCTAGGCAAGGAGGCCTCACACGGGCTTTATTATTGGACAGCGGTCTGCATAGGCAGGAGAATTAAAAGACAGCTTTTCTGTCCAACAGCAGAAGGGAAGGGCAGTACCCACCACACCAGGCTGTGGTGCGGAGTGCCATGCCAGGTCATAGCGAGGCCAAGCACAGAAAATCAGGATTTCTGGTCCTGTCCTTATTGAAAATGGTCAGTTTTTGTTAATCTTGCGTTTTCTACACCAATCGCAGTTTCTTAAATGTTTCATTAAATTGTTGTTTACCTTCATCCCTGAGTTTTTGGCACCCCCTTAGATTTTGTACCCAGGCACCTCTGAGGTCACAGCCAGTGCCTTTCACCAGGTGGAACTTGCTCCCAGGAACCACCTGAATCTAAAGACAAAAGTGTAGCACCAAGCCAGAGGTGGTGGTGCTCACCTGTAATCCCAGCACTAGGGAGGCTGAGGCAGGAGGACCACCATGAGTTCAAGGCCAGCCCGAACTGTATAGTAAGATCCTGTCTCAAAAAAACCAAAAAGAAACAAACAAAAAAAACTGCATCCCTAACCTCCACAGCTAAAGTATGTTGCCTAGTGAAAACTGAATAAATGTCATTTCCTTTCCCTTTTCCTTCCTCCAAGAGCAGCATATATTGAAGAGTTAGGAATAACAACATATAAAAAATTATCGAGAGAGCAAATTAGTCTTGACATCTTATCTGATTTGAGCATCTTCTTAAATAATGAAACCAAAGTGAGTTCATGCCAGCAAAAGACAATAGAGTGCCAGCAGAGAACTGTTCACTTTTTAAAACTTGTAACAGGACTGGGAGCATAGCTCAGAAGCAGCGCCTGCCCAGCACACTCAAGGTCCTGAGTTTGATCCCTAGGACTACAAAAATAAATAAATAGAAATAAATATCACAACAGACAACACATATTCTGCACTTATAAAATTAGTATCAGGCAGTTGCTCTTATTTTGTTGGTTTCTTGAGACAGGGTCTCACTGTGTAGTTCAGACTGACCTTGAACTTACTGTGTAGCCCAGACTGGCTTTGAACTCATGGCAGTCCTCCTGCCTCTGCCTCCTGAGCGCTGGGATTACAGGCATGCACCACCACGCCTGACTTTGTTTTGTTTTTTGAAACAGGGTCTTGCTATATAGTCGAAGCTGGCCTTGAACTTGCTAGATATCCCAGGCTGGCTTCAAACTCAAAGTTCTCCTGCCTCAGCCTCCTGAATGCTAGGATCTCTGGTGTGCCCTGCCACACCCACAGCGCAGTTGTTCTTAAAAAGAGGAATTTCACAGCTGTAGTTTATTATTTTAAACTTGTAAATTTTATTATTATTTTCTCACAAGACCTAGTCGGAAGACCAAAGAGCTAATTAACATTGACTCAACTATTATGTCTTACGTGTGGAGACAGAATGTGGTGATTAGTCTGTTTGAGTCACTCCTCGAATTATTACTGACGCTACCGTCTTAGAAAAACAGTCTTCTTGTGGTGTCAGCCACGCCCAGAGCCATCCTGCTCCCCTGGCCTGCCGTGATTGATGCCCTGGTCGACTGTGTGTGACTCCTAATATCCTGGTTCCTTTGGGCTGCACCTGATACAAACTCCATGTCCTCTTCTTGGCGAGCAGCGAGTGGAGAAGAGCTGTCACAGTACGGCTCGTGCTTCGTGTGCCTGAGTCCTTCCCGGCCCACCTCCATGACTCAGCCAAACTGAGAAGGGAAGAGCCCAGGTCTGTGGTGCCAAGGGAGAGGCCGAGTTGGTGTCGCCGGCCCCCCTTCCTGGCTTCCACTGCCGGCTGACGTCATTCTTCCTCCTGCCAGGGACATCTGTGAAGACAGATGTGACCAGGAACAGCTGGGGCATCGGCAGCCACCGCCACCATGTCATTGTCTGGCTCCTGCTTCCAATGGTATGTCTTGTTCTCATGAATGATCAAGTAAAATTGTAAATCATCAGCTGAGTGAAAAAGATTGTCACCTCCCTGGTCCACCACCTGACCCGGCTCTGCCCTCTCAGATGCTTTCCTCCCCTGCCTGCCCTGTCCTCAGCCTCAGGCCTGGGACCTCTACAGATCTCTTACTCTAGAAGCTGTGGCTCAGCTTTCCCTGGCTTATTCTGTCCCAGATGCGCTCAGAAGAGTGAAAAGTCTAATTAACATCAGTTCAACTACCTTGTCTTATACGTGCAGACAGACTTCGGTAGTTCCAGTACTTAAAAGTCAGAACATTCTTTTGAAGAGGTCTCGGTGACACACGCTAAATTACTGCTAATTCATGGAGGCTTAAATCCTACAGCTCTGCGGTAAACCATCCTGTGGCTTCTTATCTCCAATAAAACCGAAAGTCTTTCCTGCAGCTTTCAGGCTCCAACATATACCATGCTCTAAATGGATCCAGCACCCCTCCCTCCCCAGGCTGTAGCCATGCGGCCCCTCTTCCCAGCCCCCAGATATGCCAAGCCCCTTCTTCACGCCAGGTGTCCCTCCTGCCTGAAACCCTCCTCCCCAAACCATCTCGGGCTTGCTTTAGATCACACAGGCGTCTCTGAGTAACACCCGCTTAGAACGCGTCCCGCACCTGTCACTGTCACATACTCTTTGGGTTGTACTGTATTCATGGTCCTTATCACTGTCTGGTTTTGCTTATTTGTTTATAATTTTCCCACTTGGAATATAAGCCCTGCAGGGTAGAGACTACAGAATGACAACTAAATCACTCTTGCCCAAAGAAGCCCTTGACACTGCCCAGCACTGAGCAGATGGGGAAACTGAGTCCCAAAGAGATCAGCTGACTTACTCAGAATCATCCACTTAGTAAGAGATGGAGCCGTGACTTGAAAATGAGTATTTAACTCTGAATTTTGGAGTGGATTGTATTATAATCCACATAATATATCTTCAATAGGTAATTATTTTAATTGTCTGATTTATGGAAAAGGATAGGCTGGCTCTTTGTTACTTGCAATGTGCGTATAAAGCTAAAAGGAAATTATTTTTCTTTTTTCCTTGTTCTCAAATCTTATTGTTCCACAGAAAGAAAAACCATGCTTTAAACGAATACTCTTTGTATCTAGAAATTATTTTTGTATTAATAAAATAGTCACCTTGACTGTTCTATTTTTAATGGGCCAAAACTGACATAAAAAACCATATACTGATTTTTTTCCACAAGGTTATTAAAATATATGTGGAACAATTCACTAAGCAGTCAATGGGTTTATGTTCTTTAGAACAAAATTAGTTTTTAAATTAGTGTTTTAAGTTCTCTAAAAATGTTTCATAACGCCACTGTAAAATGGAAGAACTGTGGTTTATTAGCCACACATTTTGAATGTGCCAGAAATAGAAATACAGAAATTATGTCGTAGGAAAACAGGCAATCATAAGACTCTTAAATAAATAACCAGAGGAACTTCAAAATACTAAGTGCGTGTATTTTAAAGATGCACTCTGATTTCTCATAATTCTGGATTTTTCTTCTTTATTGTGCATCAAAAATACATGTAGTTTATAAAGTCAAACGTGCTTGGTGGGTTTTGTTTTGTTTTGTTTTTGGTGCTGAGGATCGAACATGGGGCATTGTGTTTGTTAGGCAAGCGCTCTGCCACTGAGCCAGATCCCCAGCCCCTGGGTGGTATTTCTTGACCCTCTGCCATTGGACGTTCCCTGCTGACTTCCTGCTGTGGAAATGAGCATCTACTCTCTTGCCAGCTTCAGGTTACCCTCTGCCCTGTAAACCTTCCTTGACCTTCCTTAATCTTCTCAACACAGTGAGAAGCAATTTTTATTTAACCAGTAATCAATAGTGTGTTTATATTACTACTTTTCATAACTGAATCAAATCAAGTATAATTATATCATCTCTAAGGTTTAGCATTAGTAATTGCTTTTCCCCCTTTTTTCTTGGCTATTAGCTTACTTCTTTATGCACCCATCATGAATTCATCTGTAACTTTCTGATACAACCACACCTCCTTTCCCTGTGGTCAAACAGACCACACAGTCTCATCCTCTTGGGAATGTCTGAGTTACCTGGTGGTGGTTTTGAGAACCAGTTTCAAGGAGCAGAAATGAGAGAAAGCAGTTTGCAGCCGTGGGAGCAGGAAGGCACGATGGTGGCAGCAGGGGAGACGGGAAAAGACAGAATTGGACTGACTGGAAATACTGAAGAGGCAGAGCTAAGCTAACTTGTGTGAGGAATGGAGGAAATGTGTTTTGTTTATTTTTACATGAACAGCTGGATAAATTATGATATCATTTATGAAATGGAAAATGCTGTGGGAGGAGCAGGTTGGGGCAAAAATCAAGACCTTGGCTTTGGACACAGGAGTATGTGACACATATAAAGCCTCCAAGAAGACACATCAAGATGGCAGTTAGAGGTCTGAGTTTGAAGTGTGGGCAAGAGTTTGAGCAGATGATTTCCTTCGATTACCATTAATGAATATGAGGTACTTATAAGGCACAGGCCAGGATGGAATCATCTGGGGAAGATGTGCACAAGGGGAAATGTGTGTGGCATAAAATCAAGCCCCAGGGAAACGGACCAGGTGTCAGGACTCCCAAATCGAGCACTGGAGGTTGGCAGTGTAGACGGTGGTTAAGGCCCTAAAGCGAGCAAAAGATTTGTTAAGAGAGAGGCCATGGGGGATTTCTTAGCAGTTTCGGTGGAGTGGCAGCGATGCCATCGCCATTGGAATGATGGCAGGTGAATGGGAACACGGGTACCATGGACAATACCTTCAAGAAGTTTTGAGATGACATGGCTGCTTCGAACTGAGTGTGGTGGCACACACCTGTACTCCCAGCACTCGGGAGGCCAAGGCAGCAGAATTGCCTTCAGTTCAAGGCCAGCCTTGAGTAAATACCAAGATCCTGTCTCAAAAACACCAAAAAGAGGGGAGTTGTTTTATTTTAAAGTAAATGATTAATAACTAGAGTGGATTTCTTTTCTGATTAGAGTGTTGCAGTAAAAAAAGAAATCAATGATCAGGAGAAGGGAGGTCATAATTATAAATCATGATTTCAGAATCCAGACTGGTGAATAATTAAATACAAATTCCTTAAATTATATTAAAAATCTTCAGCAAAAACACTTCTTAACTTTCAATGGTTCTATAAAAATTTCTGATACTGTGACTTTTTTTTTTGTACCGAGGATGGAACCCAGGATCTATACATGCTAGGGTCAGTGCCCCACCACTGAGCTCTACTCCCCGTCCCATTAGCTTTTCGCTTCTGTTTCCAAATGTTTAATCTTGAGTTCACGTGTGTCCAATTTTTTGCTTGCTGAGAGTTTAGCATTCTGTCCATAATTCATACTTGCCACATATAACAAGTCTTTATCCACAGGAGGCATTATTGTTCTGTGATTAGGAGATGGAGTCCTGAAGTCACACTGGCTTGAATTAAACCTCAATTCAGCCAAGTGGCAGCTGTGTGTCTTTAGGAAAGTTAATTAAAACCTCTGGGGATAAATGCTCTTTTTCCATCAAAAGCCAACAACAAACTGGGCACAGTGGCACACACCTGTAATCCTAGCACTCAGGAGGCTGAGGCAAGAGGATCACCATGAGTTTGAGGCCCTCTTGGGCTGCATAGTGAGTTCATGGCCAGCCTGAACTACATAGCCAGACCCTGTCTCAAAAAACTAAAAAAAAAAAAAAACATAAAAAGAAAAGGTCAACAACAATAATACCTATTTCATTAGGCTGTTGTGACGTTCAAATAAGAATATATACAAAGTGGCTGGCCTGTAGTAACCATCCCATACATAATGACAATCACCATTACTACATGAGCAGATATTAAAAGAGTAAAAAAAAGGGTTCATATTGTTAAGTAATTTTCAATTGTAAGAGTTGATAATTTGCCTAGTGATTTCAGTAAATGACAGAAATTTCTTATGAATCATCCAACTAATCTTCCACTTGGCTTTCACCCAGCTTTTAAAAGGTATGCATTAAGTGTTTTTGAACTAGATGGAGGGATGAATGTTAAATGCCACTAAAATGAACTCATTAAAATCATTGATTTTATGTTGTGCGAATTTCACCTCAATAAAAAAGAAAAGACTGCATCAAACACCCATTATGTGCAAGGCATATACTATACCTTATTTTCTCTGTGAAGATACTGTCTTAATGAACTTTCTTTTCCCTTCCTGGTCAAGAACACCAGATTAAAGCTGAGATAGGTAGATAGGTAGACAGACAGCTGTAGGTGGTTTAGAAAGTCTGTCCCCAAGGATAAGATCTTAAAGATCTCAATCTGTTACCCCAGACAGGACGAAGGACTCAAGGCTAGCAATAAATATGAGGCAGTGTTAGGCAGCAACATAAAAGTAGGGCAAAGTTACAAGTGAAGATTTGGGTGGATGCCTTAGACAGAAAAAAGAAACTCAGGACGGGCCCTGTGAGGAAAGCCTGGAGCAGCACCAGGGAGAGCTCCCTGCCGCCTCTCCGTTTCTGCCAGCCCCCAAGCAGAGGCTGGCCGCGTCCTCACACGGGGTGGGTCCGGCCTGTGAAACAGCGCCGCCCAGGACCAAACACGCTGTCCATACCATTACCCGGAGTGTGGTCTGCCCTTGTCCTGTGTTCGAAACGCAGAACCAGGTCCTACCCTCGGTCTACAAAACCAGAATCTGCATTCGAACGAGATTCCCTGCTGATTGACGTACACAGTGAGGTCTGCCGAGTGGTAGCCTGGAGAAGGGACCTGCCTGGAACGCGGGAGCTACAGATGTCCAGCACTTTGGCCTTGACAGGGTCAGGACGGGGCGATGAGCAGCTATTGTCCCAGTTACTCGGAGGCTGAGGCAGAAGGATCATGAGTTTTGAACCCATGAGTTTGAGACCAGCCTAGACAACAAAAGTGAGCTCTCAAATTTCAAAAAAAAAAAAAAAAGTACGTTGGCTTCATTGAATGAGAAATAGTGGTCCTGGTGGTAGGAAGTCTGGTCGTTGGAATCACCAGAAAAAAATCTGGAATTTTATGCTATAAAGGAAACCCAATTCTGCGCTATTATTTGGAATTTCTAAGGAACAGCAATCTGATTATACATGTCTATAAAGCACTGGAAAGAAATGTGATAAAAATGAAACAACAGGGCAAACTCTCCGTAGGCTGATAGTCAGTGTGAAACAATATACAACTGATAGGATGAAAGGTGTTTATTTTTCCATCACATTCACTGTCCTAATTTAAGAGAGTCTCCGAAAATATCAGTGGCTATTTAGCTTCCTTCAGTTAAGAGCTGTTTAATTTTGTTAGACAATGAGGTTAATTCTCATCACTGCAGGAGGAAGAACAGAGTGTTACCAGCCCACACAAGGATGTCCCCCACCTATCTACGGTCACTATGACTAAAGGTCTGTTCTAGTCATAGAAAATTGCAAGTGCATAATGGGGATCACTGGAATCAGCATAAAAGCTGCGTATAAAAGATGTGTTTCCTGGTTGGGTTCACTTTTTGCATTTCAATTTCCCAGCAAGAACATTTTGCCCTGCCTCTTATATGGCTGTCCCTAAGGACTGAATCTCCATTTTTATCCTGCAATGGATTTTCTAGGCCATCATTTCAAGTAAACTCTCTGGGAATCAACCACAGATCCACGAGGCTCTTTCTCTGGGCCCAGCTCTGGGCTGGAGAGTGGGAAGGGGAAGGAGCCTGAATAGTGAGACCCAAAATACATTTCAGTTTCATGGTCCTGACCCTCGAGAAGATTTCTTGTCTCGCCAGGTAGAGTTTAAAAAATAGTAAATAAACTTTTAAAACAGACACTCAAAAACCAAGAAATCATTGGGTAGAAATGAAAGAATAAAAGTACTAGATAACATGGTTCACACTCATGCTGCAGAAGGTCAGAAAAGAGCATGTTCTTTTTTTTTTTTTTTTAATGAAAACAGAAGGAAAGATTCAAATGGGCCTGCTGAACGTGTGACAGATGAATACTCAGAAGGGAGGTTAGGGGACGTCCCTAAGGAGGAGATAGAGACCAGCCTCGCAAGGGTGAGTTCTTTAATATTTTTTTATCTTACTTTCCACTTCCCTAAATGAGAAGCATAGTATTTATTTTGGTTAAATATAGGCTTTTATGGACGTTCAGAGAGATGGGTTATAAATACTTTATAATGGCTGGGGATTTAGCTCAGTGGTTAGAGCGTTTGCCTCGCAAGCACAAGGCCCTGAGTTTGAGCCCAGCGCCAAATAAATAAATAAATACTTATAAATAAATTAATTAATTAAAAGGTCATTCAAGCTATTACTTATTATCATTGTTTGATCTTACAGGCCTACTGTGTTTAGGACCCCCAGGCCTATAGGTCGTCAAATCAAAGAAGTGTTTCAGAAACCAAACCTACAAGTAGTGATTTCAAACCAGAATATCAGTGTGTGATTTTGCAACTTAGATTTTTTTTTTTAAAGCCAAAAGCTTCGTATCAGTTTTCTGCTTAGGGTTTTTGTTTCTTATGGAGTCAGCTAAAAAAATCGTAGTTCAGCACGGTGACGCATGCCTGTAATCCTAGCGCTCAGGAGCCTGAGGCAGGAGGATCACTGCAAGTTCAAGGCCTGCCTGGGCTACATAGTGAGTTCAAGGCTGGCCTGAACTACATAGCAAGACCTTGTCTCAAAAAAAAAAAAAAAAAAAGAGTTCATAGTTCAGGTCGGAAGGAAAGCAATTGATGGCGGTGACACTGGCCTTCCCCAGCTGTGTAGCAGTGAGGGAGGCTCTTCACACACACAGTCTTATTGACTCCTCGCAGCAGTCCTGTGAGAGGGAGCCACCGCCTGCACTCTGCAGAGGAAGACAAGATGCAGCAAACACAAGTGGCTTAGCCAAGCTTCACAGCCAGTGAGTGGTTGAGTGCAGTTTAAATGCACGGCCATCTGCTCCAAAGCCCAGGCTCCTGCCCTCTTGTCACCAGGCGTGAAAAAGGAATCAGAGCATGAGAAGTCACTCTGAGTTTGTGCCTACTCTGCCTGTTACCATGAACAACAATTGGAAGAAAAAATAGCTGAATTGAATTGAGTTGCACAATGTCTTCATCTTGAGAAACACATTTGCGACTTAGGCTAAGCTATTGACTAGACCAAATTTTTTTGTGTGTGTGATTTTTAGGATCTCGCTATGTAGTCCAGTCTGGCTTTGAACTCACTATGTATCCCAGGAGGGCCTCAAACTCACAGTGATCCTCCTGCCTCAGCCTCCTGAGTGCTGGGATTACAGGCGAGTACCACTGCGCTCAGCTAGACTGAATTTTAACAACCTTTCCAAATTTTCTTTCTCTTGGAGAAAAGATTCAAAAAGAACCATATAACTAACCCAACCTGCTTACCTCTGTTAGAATTGTTTTCTAAATCAGGAAAAGTAGAGTTACAGTTGATGAGTTGAGTTTGGATACTTTATATCCAAGGACTCATTCCTCTTTCTTTCCTTTCTTTTTCTCATCCTTCCTTCCCTCTTTCTTTCTTTTTCTCATTCTTCTCCTCCTTGCTCTCCTCCCCCCTTCTCCCTCTTCTTCTTCTTTTCTCCCTGAGAACTGAACCCAGAGCCTTCCCACCCAGCTCCATCCCCAGCCCTTTAAAATTTTTTTATTTTAGGACAGGGCCTTGCTAAGTCACTATATCGCCCAGGCTGGCCTTGAACTTGTGATCCTCCTGCCTCAGCCTTCCAGACTGTTGGGTCACAGGCACCAGCAGGCCCAGGTTTTGCCCCACCCCACTGCAGGGCTGGAGCCCAGGGCCTGCACGGGTTAGGCAGGTCATCTACTGCTCAGCTCCACTCCCAGCTAAGAACTCTCTCTTCTAGTCAAGGTAGGTCGTCTGTCATGACTGTTGATTTCCTCCCTCTGCTTCGAACTACCCAGCACACCGGAGAGCTACCTCACAGCTCTGGTTTACCTTGTGGTCATGGCATTCTCTAGGAAAAAAAACAAAAAACCAGCCTACTAAATCTGCTGAATGCCTTTGTGGTAAAACAGAATGAATCCTTATTAAAAAAATAAATCTGTAGTGATTGTAGCATAAGTTTGACTCTTAGAGTTTGAGGAGGAAACACTGAGAGAATCCAGCAGATCCGAGGTGCGGAGAGGGTGTGAGGATTTGAGCCGTGGGCCCTGGCGGGACTGAATCAGTGTGCCCGGCGTTCAGGGCTCCTCCATCTGGAGCTCAGCGGGCTGAACTCACTTTCTGTCTATAGCGTCTCTCATTTTGATTTTCCTCTCTAAGGTGTATTTCCCAGGGTCCTTTCGGTGTAACCAGGGAAGTGCCTCAGTTGTTTGACCACACCCCCGAACCCTCTGCAGACCTCCTTAGTGATTCGGGCAGGGGAAGACATGCAGAAGTCTAGGGTGTCTAGAGAGACAGGGAAGGTTAGTAAGATGTCAGCAGGTGATGACATGTCCCACCCCGAGCCCCTCAGCCCAAGTCGGAGTTGCCCGTTGCTGCGGCTGTGCTTCTGCCACGTGGAGGAGACTTCACACCTGCGAGGAGGCCCCTTGCTATTTCTGCACCGGGGCGCTTTCTCCAGCGCAGGGCAATCTGCAGACCTGCCCTCAGCCACAGCTGGGACCTGCAGCTCTGCAGTCCCTTGCTCAGCCCTCCACCACGGGACGAGAGCGGGTGGGGAAGTCCGGGCTCCTCGTCCCTCGGCGACGGCTGTGGGGCTTGTGCATGGTTCCAGGAAGGTCTCGCGGCAGGGTGGAATGATGACCATCGCTAAGGCCCAGCAGGGTCTTGCCGCGCCACCCAGCCTTGAACGCACGATGCTCCTACCCAAGCCCAGCGCTGATCGCGCTCTTCTCCTGTCCTGTCTCTCTCATGCTTTCTGAGGCCACCCCCCACATAATCTACCTGTACCCCAGCTCTTCTCTCAGGGTGAGCCCTTTGGGAAAACCCAAACCAAGACTGAGGTGTGTGGATGTCCAGGCGCTCAGCGTAGTGCTCTTCCCATCTTTCTGTGGTTTGAAATATTCTGAAATAAATACGTAAGTAGTGCTGTAAAATGTCTCAGAAGAGCAGCATGTGGCCGAGCCTGGTTCTCTGGCCTCCTGGAGATTGGATAAGATGCTGAAGGTCCTTTAATAAAACCACTGTGGTTTAAAAACCAATCTTTGGCACAAAATGTTTTCTGTAGGGAGAGGTCGAGAAGAGAGGTTCAGGAAGAGGACTTCTCCGTCCTTCAAGGGCAGCTAAGCCACCAGGCACCTACAGAGCGGTTTCCCAAGACACTGAGCAGCCAGCTCCCCATGGCTTACTCAGAGCTCTGCTGTGCTGGAATAAGGAGGCCCAGGGGACGGCGTGGGGTGCTGTAGAGTTAGGCTCAGGGGAGCCATCGATACTTTCCTCAGCCTTGCCTCGAGTCACCTTAGATAAGGAAATGAGCTTTTCATTCCTGTATTCATGGAGTGTAACACCATTTTGGCTTCTTTGTTTTTGTGGTACTGGGGATTAAACGGAGGGCTTTCGCATTGAGCTACATCCCCAGCCCATTTTTAATTTTTGAGACAGAGTCTTGTTAAGTCTCTAAATTGCCCAGTTCCGGGTCAAACTTGCCATCCTCCTTCCTCAGCCTCCCAGAGTATCTTGATCTAGTTTGGAAGCCCTGGCTAGAAGTGGCCTGTTTCTTTCTTGATCAGCCAATGAAATCCCATCTGGCTCCCACTTGGTGTACTGGAGTCTCACACTAGTCACCCTAACTGCCCAGGGCCTGAGGGACTAGACACCTAGAACAGCCCCTCCGTCCCAGAGCCAGGGAGGGTGTTCAGATCAGCCCTGAGCCCCTACCCTCCCCCACGTCTCCCTCCCCCTTGGCTTTGGGTGGACCGTCACTTCGCCTGAGTGACCTTGGGTGTTACCCTGTGGCTCCCAAGGGACCCATGACTGAAACGAAACCAAGACTCTCTGCTTTCTCTCTTCTGATTTACATCTGGCCTCGCCATACCTCAGCCAAGGCAGTATATTTAAAACACAGGTTGTGTGGTAAGCTGATTCTTCGTACTTTGTATTTATTTTGTTCTATTTTATATATCTTGCGGTGCTGGGGATTGAACCAGCACATGCTAGGCAAACATTCTACCACTGAGCTACACTCCAGACCCCACTGCACGCACACACGTGTGCGCACATGTGTGTGTGTGTGTGTGTGTTACTAGGATTTGAACCCAGGGGCACTCTATCGCTGAACTACAGCTCCAGATCTTTTTTCGTTTTTAACTTTGAAAAAGGTTCTGGCAAAATCGCTAAGTTGTCCAGGCGAGAACTTGGAATCCTTGTACCTCGGGCCTCCCAGAGTGCTGGGTTTACAGGCTTGTGCCACCACCTCCTGGCTTCCACTTTTTCATTTTTGTTTGATTTCCCTCCCTGCGAAGGGCTCGGGGAGGACTTTTCTGTCTCCCCGTTCGAGGTTTGCTTTGAATCCAGCTGACAGAGGAACGTCCAGAGAGGCCTGTTCCCCGTCCACAGCAGACAGGAGCAGCGGGGGGCTGACTGCAGCGCCTTCCCCACAGCAGCCTGCAGCCTGAAACCGGCCTTCCAGAAAGGAACCTGCATTCTGCCCAAAGAAACCTCTCACCCTTCACAAATAACCACAAATAACTGGGCAGCTTCACAGGCCCAGGGGCCTCCAGGGCGTCTCTTCCCGGCCCTGCTCTGGCTTCTTCCGTGCCACCCCAGCAACTGTCCCTGGGCTCCGTCTTTGTCCCCTGCGAGATCTCCGTGGGGTGAGAGTGTAGATGTGGGCGTGCCCCAAGGCAAAGGGCCCCCCCATGTCCCCCTTGTCTTTCCAGGGACAGTCTCCTTAGTGCCCACTCCAACAGGGCTGCAAATGCCCCCCTCCCACCTTTGGTGGGTGCACTCCTGCTGGGGGAGAAGACAGAGATGTTTCCTGCATCTTCTCACCTCCTCCTGGAGACCTGGATGCAGGTTGTAGGGCTGGGTGTGAGGTTGGCCGTGTGAGTCCCCGGAGTATTTCCATCCTGTTCGCTGCTTCCAGCCGAAGGATTTGTCCTCTGGGTGGGTAAAGATGTGCACAGTCCTTGGATCTCCATCGCGTCTCACCTTACACTCTCTGGTCTTCAAGTCCAGCTCTGGCTCCCCGAGATCTCCCTCTGGCACCTCCCCTGGCCAGGTGGCTGCTTCCGAAGTGCACCCCTGTCTGTACTTCTGCTCCGTCCACTCCCCCTGAGCCTGGGACAGTAACTACAAAGCTAATAGGACTCTGCATAGCAGTCAAAAGCCAAGTGAATAAACAGCCTAGTCCTGGTGTAAAGCCTCCGGTGAGGAAATCTGCTGCTTGTGCTCAGTTTAAATGCACTGTTGTTCCAACTCATTCCTAACTTTTCAAATGGTTTCTCTCTTAAGAACAGGATGTGGGACTATTTCCCAGGTTAATTCAACACACTTTTCCCTGTTCCCTCTGGGTCTCCAGAAAGGCCTGACTTCTTTCTCCTGTGGTCACAGCCCCCAGGGCTCAGACCCTCCCCCCAACCCCACTCACCAGCCCAAGTCTCAGGTTGTGTGTTGGGGTTGCAGCCACTCTACTGGCTAACTCTGGAACTTTCCACAGGTTATCCTGGCATTTCTGAGGCTCTGTTTTCTGAAAAAGAGAGTCAATAATAATAATACTGATATTTTCTGTACTATTACTATACTATACTAATATCTTTGTACTGATAACTTTTGCACAGTAGTAATGGTATTGGGGTGTGTGTGTGTGTGCGTGTGTGTGTGTAGTGCTGGAGATTGAACCCAGGACTTACCACACGTTAGGCAAGGGCTCTACCACTGAGCTACGTACGTCCTAAGCCCTTGTGCTATTTTCTGTCCCAATCATTTCCGTACTAATAAAAGACATAATAAAAAGTCTGTATGAGTAATAATTAATTAATGCTAACAATTGTGTATAATTTCTGCTGTAAGTGATGGTGCCCGTCTGTAATCCCAGTACTTGAGAGCCCGAGGCAGGAGAAACATGAGTTTGAGGCCAGCCGAGGCTACATCATGAGACCTTATCTCAAAAAGAACAAAAATAAAACCCAAAACTCTGTGCTAAAATTTGTGTGCTAAAAGTCCTAATAACCCTTGTGAAATGAAGCTAATAATACCACTGACCTTATAGAATTGTTCTGAGCATTAAATGAAAAAAAAAAAAAAACAAGCAAAACGTACAGTACATGGCACACAGTCCTTTATCCCTACAGACGTAGTAAGTTCTTAATAAGCGCTAACTATCATTGTTGGCTATGATGGCTTTAGTCGCCAATTCAGTCTCCACCAGCCCTCTCCCATCATGCAGAGATCCTTGAGAATGAAATTTAAACCAGCTTGTTTTCAGGTCTACCTGACTGTAGAAAAGACAGCTCACAGGAGTGACTTGTGGGGAAGGAAATGTCACCTTCCCCAGGGCCTCATCAACAAGTCTGTGCATGACCTTTCCAACTTGGAGAAGAATTCATCCCCGGCAGGAAGAGAAATGGGTGTGAAGAGTTGGGCTGGACCCTGTGGTCATGAAACAGGGTAGCATGGGAACTTCATTCAGAGGAACAGGGGTGATGGCCAGGGAGGGAGGAGAGATCAGTGCCCTCCTTGTCTCTCCAGCTTGGGGAGGTCACTTTTTTTTAAATTACAATTTATCCAAAGTTGCACAGACTTACAGACTATTACACAGACTTACAGACCATAATCCATTGTGCATATAACAACAAGCAATGTAAACAACCACGTAGATGCAGTATTAAGTATCAACTACAGAAAGCTGACTGTAGTACCTAGTGTAGGTGTTACTCTTTAAGTTTGGGCTATTAGGGTCTTGTTTTTAGAATATCTTTATTCCTCTGAATTCTCATTCCCCTCCCCCCTGCCCTCTTCTTATTCCCTTGGACCCTTTGCCTAGTGGGTGAGATGTGTCCCCTTGTCTTTTTGTATCCACTATTTAACATCTTCTCTCCTTGTATTTTGCCTCACTCAAATGAGGAATACCAAATGGTATTCAAGATCACAAGTCTGGTTTACTTCACTCAGTATTATGTTTTCCAAATTCATCCATTTTCCTATAAATGACTCTAATTTGTCCTTCTTTATAGCCAAGTAGTATTCCATTGTATATAGATGCCACATTTTGTTTATCCAGTTATCTGTTGATGGGTATACAGGCTGCTTCTAGAATTTAGATATTATGAATTGTGCTGGTATAAACATGGATATGCAAGTATCACTGCAGTATGATGTCTTAGCTGTTTGGAGAAGATACCTAGTAGGGAATGGCTGGGTTGCATGGAATTTCTACTTTCAGGCTGTTGAGAAATCTCCATACTGATTTCTATAATGGTTGTACTAGTTTGCATTCCCACCAACAATGTAAGAGAGTTCCTTTTTTGCCACAGCCACACCAGCATTTGTTATTGTTTGATTTCCTAATGATTGCCATTCTTTCTGGGGTAAGATGGAATCTTAGTGTTGTTTTAATTTGTATTTCTCTAATGGCTGAAGATTTTGAGCATTTTTTCATATATGTGCTGGCCATTTGTTTTTCTTCCACCCTGAAGTGTCCGTTCATTTCTCTAGCCCATTTCTTGAGTGGGTCATTAATTTTAGGTGGTTTAATTTGGGGGGATTCTTTGTATATTCTAGATATTAGTCTTCTGTCTGAGGAGTAGCTGGCAAAGATTTTCCTATTCTATAGGTTTTCTCTTCACTCTACTTTTGCTGTACAGAAGCTCTTTAGTCCAATATAATCCCATTTATTGATTCTTGTTGCTATTTCCTGCGCAATTGAGGTTCTGTTTAGGAAGTCCCTTCCTGTGCTCGCTTTGGCAGCACATATACTAAAAATAGGAAGGTTCAATTTCATTTTTCTACAAATGGATAGCCAGTTTTCCCAACACCATTTGTTGAATAGGCTATTTTTCCTCCAACATATGCCTTTGTACCCTTTGTTAAAGATCATATATTTGAATATGTCTGGGAAGTTTCTGTGTCCTCGATTCTGTTCCATTGGTCCACATATCTGTTTTTATTCCAGTACCATGCTGTTTTTTTTATTACTATTGTTTTGTAGCATAGCTTGAAGCCTGATATTGCCATGCCACCTGCTTTGGTCTTATTGTCCAGTATTGCTTTTGCTCTTCGGGGTTTCTTCTGGCTCCACATAAATTTTAGGATTGTTTTCTCTAGATCTGTAAAGTATGCTGCTGGTATTTTGATTGGGACTGCACTAAATCTATAACAGTTTTGGAAGTATGGCCATTTTAACAATATTGATTCTGCTTAACCAGGAGCAAGGGACATCTTTTCATTTTCTGATTGATGTCCTTTACAATCTCCTTTTTCAGAGTAGTAGTTTTCTTTGTAGAGGTCTTTGACTTATTTAGTTAGATTAATTCCTAAGCATTTCATTTTTCTTGAAGCAATTGTGAATGGTATTATTTTCATAATTTGCTTCTCATCCTGTTCATTATTAGTATATGCAAATGCTAATGATTTCTGTGTGTTGATCTTATATCCTGCTACTTTGCTGGAGTTAGTTATTAATTCTAGGACCTTTTTGGTGGAGTTCTTTGGGTCTTCCATGTAGAGTATCATGTCATGTGCAAATAGAGATAATTTGAGTTCTTCCTTTCCTATATGTATCTCTTTTATTTCTTCTTCTTGCCTAATTGCTCTGGCTAAGGTTTCAAGTACTATGTTGAATAGCAAAGATGATAGTGGACATTCTTGTCTTGTTCCTGATTTTGGGGGGAAATGCTTTCAGTTATTCCCCATTTAGTATGATGCTGGCTATTGGTTTGTCATAGACAGCCTTTATCATATTCAGGTATAGTCCTTCTATGCCTGTTTTCTTCAGGGTTTTTATCAGGAAGGGGTGTTGGATTTTGTCAAAACCCTTTTCTGCATCTATTGATATGATCATGTGGGTTTTGACCTTGCTCTTATTTATGTGGTGTATTACATTTATAGTCTTACATATGTTGAACCATCCTTGCATCTCTGGGATGAAATCTACTTGATCATGGTATATCAGCTTTTTGATAATATGTTGCATTCTGTTTGCTATTATCTTGGTGAGGACTTTTGCATCTATGTTCATTAAGGAGACTGACCAATAGTTCTCTTTTTTAGTTGGGTCTTTGTCTGGTTTTGGGATCAGGGTGATACTGGCTTCCCTAAATGAGTTTGGGAGCACTCCTTGCCTTTGGATTTCTTTGAACACCTTGAGGAGTACTGGTAATACTCTGTAAAGGTTTTGTAGAATTCCAGTGAATCATCAGGTCCTGGGCTTTTTTTAGTTGGTAGATTCTTTATTAGTGAGTCAATTTCCTTGCTTTGTGATTGGCTCTTTAAATGTATTTACGTCTTCTTGGGTTAGTTTTGGTGGTTTGTGTCTAGAAATCTGTCCATTTCTTCCATATTTACTGGTTTGTTGGAATATAATTTTTCGAAGTACTTACTACCTTCTGGATTTCAACAATGTCTCTTGTGATTTCACCTTTGTCATTTCTAATTGCATTTATATGGGTCTTTTCTCTCTTTCTCTTAGTGAGTCATGATAATGGCTGATCTATTTTATTTATTCTTTCCAAGAACCAGCTCTTCACTTCATTTATTTGTTTTACAGTTGTTTTAGTTTCAATTTCATTAATTTCTGCTCACATTTTTATGATTTCCCTCCTTAGTTTCAGTTTGGGGCTGGTTTGTTGTTGTTTCTCAAGTATCTCAAGATTTTCCATAAGGTTATTTATTTGGGCTTGTTCTGTTTTTCTACTGTGTGCATGTATTGCAATAAATTTTCCCCTTAGAACTGCTTTCAACATGTCCCAAAGGTTTCGTTGAGTTGTGTGGTCACTGTCATTATCTTCCAGAAATTTTTTAATTTCTTCTTTAATTTCTTCTGTGACCTATTGGTTGTTTAGGAGTATGTTGTTAATTTTCCAGGAGCTTTTGCCTTTTCCAACTTTTCTTCTGGGAGGTCATGTCTGACTTTGCCCCAGGGAAAGGAGCCCTCAGGAGTCACAGCAGAGTGAGATCCCCAGAATGTCACTGCCCTGGACCTGGGGCTAGAGAACAAACATTGCAAACCTTGTGAGGCCATAAACAAATGGCCCTTGAGGAGGGAATGAAAGGGAGTTGACTTATCATTGTTGTCTTCCCACCTTCTTCTTTCAGGGAGGAGCTTCCTGACTGGGTAGGGGTGGGTTGATTCATTTCACTTTGGGCCTTTGGATTACATTTTAAATTAAAACTTTAAGCCTTCATTTTATTGCTTCTATTTTAAATGGAGTTGCTCCTAACACTACATGGGGTAGAAGTCCAGAAATAAAGATAGAGTAATTCATATGGCTTTGTTCTATTTTTGTTGGTGGTACTGGGAATTGAAACATGATCTCCCACTAGGTTGCCCAGGCTGGCCTCAAATTTGAATCCTCTTGCCTCAGTCTCCTGAGTAACTGAGTTTACAGGTGTATGCCAGCATCCACAGCTTCATCTGGCTTAAGAAGGAAAAGAAATAAAAATCAACATGTGTGATCCCCCTACTGTATTAGCCACTTTCTCATTGCTGGGACAAAATATCCAATACTCCCAGTTTACAGGAGGAGAGGTTTATTTCAACTCACAGTTTCAGTGGGTTCAGTCCATGGTCAGCCACTTCTAACACAGAAACCACAAAGTAGAAAAGCAAGGCAGAGAAAAGTTGCTCACATCATGGTGGCCAAGAAGCAGAGAGAGAAGGTAGGAGCCTGGGATGAGAATATGCCCTATCAAATCACTCTTCCATGGCCTGCCTCTTCCAATTAGGATGCATTTCTGAATTTGAGATTCTTGCGGGACATTTTGCATCTAAATCTTAATTCTACCATTGACTTCCAAAAGTTTCATGTCTATCTTAAACCTCAACAAGCAAAATGCATTCAATTCATCTCTAACAGTCAAAAGCAAAAGTCTTAACAGTTCCAGCATTGCTGAAAAGTCCAAGTCCAAAGTTTCTTCTGAGACTCAAGAAGACACTTCTTTTTCGCCTCTGTAAAAATCAAAAAGAAAGTTAAACAGTTGCAACGTACAGTGTTATGAGGTAAACATTCCCACTTCAAAAGAGAGGAATAAGAGAGTGGAAAGAAATTGGACCAAATCAAGACCAAAGTCAAGCCAGGCAAACATCAAATTCTATAGCATCATGTCTAGCACAGGGGCAGGTTGTGGTGAGATGTGAGTTCCAGAGGGCTTTGGGCAGCCCTGCCCTTGTGGCTTTGCAGATTACACCCCACAGGGAGTCTCTCTTGGGCCATTTTCACTCTCTGCCTGCAGCTTTCCTCAGCAGATATTCCACGTTCTTGACCTCTCTGACTTTCTGGGGTCTCCAGTACACATTTGACTTCACTCTTCCAGCTTCATGCACTGCCATCTCATGGGCCTGGCAGGGACTGTAACCTTGTCATATATTTTTACCTGGCCTCCCAGATCTTCTTCTGAAACTAGATAGGAGCCTTCATGAACCTGTAATTTTTGCATTCTGCATGCCTGAAAAACCAGTAGTACCACATGATTGAGCCCAAGGTTGGCTGCCAGCTTGAGTAGTAGCTAACCCTCCTTGGATCATGGCTGCAGAGGTTTCTGAGTGCCTGAATGGCTGAACATGGTAAAATAAATCCCAAGGAACTAGATCCCTAAGCAGCTCTCTTATTTTTGCACCTCTGAGCCTGTGATGGGTGGGGTCTTGCTGATTCCTGAGATGCTTTTCAAGCCATCTTTCATATTTTCCTGATGTGAAGTACTTGGCTTCTTTTTAATACTAATCTTTTCAGCAGCCATGCATCCCATGGTCCCAACTTTGCAAGTGCTTATTTTCTAATGAAACTGCAAACTTTTTAAACCATTCAGCTCTGCCATTTGCTGATTTTCACTGTAGATTTGGCTAAAGCACCCAGCAGTTCTCATGTCACAGCTAAATGTTGGGCTGTCTTGAAATTTCTTCTGCCATATTAGTTAATCTGATGTCCTTAATCTCAGTGTCTTGCAGAGTCTCAGAACATGGGCAAAATATAGGCAAACTTCCTGCCAGAACATAAAACACATGGCCTTGAGTCCAACTGCCGATGTTCCCTTGTTCCCAACTGAAACCACCTGAGCCTGGCCTTACGTGTCCACATTTCTATCAACATTCTGGTTTTCTGACCAACATCACACATCAAGCACTGCTCGCAACATTCTAGGGCTTCTCTAACCTGTCCAAACTCCTCTTACAAACCAGTTCCAAAGGCTTCTGAACCACATAGTTATGTACAGTCACAGCAACAACAGCATTTTTGGTACCAATTTTCTGTATTAGTCAATTTCTCATTGCTGAGACAAAATACCCAACACCCTCAATTTAAAGGAAGAAGAGTTTATTTTGGCTCAGTGGCTTAGTTTTGGCTTAGTTTCAGTGGGTTCAGTCAATGGTAAGCTGGCTGCAAGACAGAAGTGACATGGTGGAAAGGCCTGCTGTGGAGGAATATTGTTCACCATGGCAGAGAAGAAACATCGAGATGAGGGAGGAGACTATATCCTTCCATGTCACAACCTCAGTGACCCGCTCTTTCCAACTAAGCACCAACTACAAACACGAGACTTTCAGGGAACTTTTCAGATCTAAACTATAGCACCCACCCTACCCTCACCCTAATTCTCCACTTACAACTAGACAGTGCCTTGAGGGGTCTGTGTCCTCAGGAGGCCCAAGCAGTTAGCAAACAAGCAGAGCCTTCCCTGACCTCCTGCAGAGTGGAAGTATAGCGCCTTCTTGGTGTTCCCACCGCGATGCACACCTCTGCACTGAACGTTGGAATTGAACTACACAGCCGCCCCCAAACAAATGCAATTTGTAGTAAAGTAAAAGATAATACAGAATTATTTCATTTATATCAAGTGTGTGGAGCAGCAAATTTATAGAGACAGAAAATAGATCAGTGGTTGCCTGGGGCTAGGGGAAAGAGTGGGAACTAAACAAAAATGATATGAGGAAACATTTTGAGGTAGTGGAAATGTTCTAAAATCGGATTGTGGTAATGGTTGCACAACACTGTGAGTTTACTAAAATCATTACATTGTACACTTACAATGGGTGAGTTTTATGCTATGAAGGCTGTTTTTAAGTTAGTGTAGGTGAGTGACTAAAATGGATATGCCAGATAACATACACGACTCTGCATGACAGTCCTGACTCCACTGCTTGCAAAGTGAATTCGAGTGAATTCCTTCCTACCCCAGCGTTCATCTCCTCATCTGTAAAGTGGGCGCTGACTGTGCACATCTCATAAAGCAGGGTGCAGCTAGAGGAGATGAGTTACAGAAAGCAGTTATTAGCACAGCAGCCAGCTCTGAGTGAGGGCTTCTTATCCCAGAACTAGGACTGTGGGAGGCCCCCTGGGGAGTTGCGATGTGAACCATTTCTTGGCTTGGGAAGGGATGCTCATGGGATTTTCCAGTGACAGTGTTCTGGAGAGAGTACCTTGTAGGTCTCTCCTGCCCCTGAGGCCCACCAATGTGCCTTGGATTCCCAGTTCTGCTCCCTTTTCAGGGCTCCCTGGACAAAGACATTCACCTCCTTCAGGGTCAAGCTGTGAGAAGAAAAGTCACAATATTTGTCACCAGGCAGCTGCAGCAAGCAGGAAAACTTGATGGTGGCCCCAGGAGATGCCACAAGGCAGATATGGCCTGAGCAGCTGTATATGCACATGGCCTAGTGATGCCCAGGGGTTCCCAGAAGAGTCAAGGCTGGCTGTGGGGCTAAAGTGGAGAAGGCAGGAAGCAGCGTGGGAGGAAGGGGGCTGGTCCCACAGCAGGTTGGAGGGTCGTTCTCTACTTGTGTGCCAGGCCACTATTCTGAAGCTTTTCAGGAGCAGGGCAGACAGAAGGAAGTAGCTCTAGTTCTTGGAGGTTGCATCATTTGTACTGTCACATACCCAGTCTCATCTGTCCTCAGCAGCCGACCTGACCTGTGTATTCATTCATTCGACTTGTGTCCGCTGCACTCCTGCTGGATGCTGGGGCTGTTCTAGAGCAGGTCCCTGCCCTTGGAGACCTTACGTCCTAGTGGAGGACACTGGGATAAGCAAATAATCAAATTCATAACTCAAATGCTAACATGGGTAGGGTGGATAGGTAGGAAGCAGCGAAGCTGGTTTAAGTCAAGTGGTCCCTGTGGAAATGACACTGTAACAGAGCCTCGGACAACCAAAAGAAGACTTTTGGTCGGCAGGAGAGGTGTCCTCAGCAGAGAGAAAAAGAATGTGCAAAGGCCCTGGATCAAGTGTCAGCTCGCTGTGTTCAATGAACAGGAAAAACCCAGGGTGGCTGGAGCAGAGGAGGAGGAGGCAGGTGGCAGATTATTTCAGGCTGATGTTCAGAGCCAGACCCGTTGGCCATGGCCGTGGATTTTATTCTGGGAAAGTGATGCTGAGGTGTTCAAGACAGGATCCCACCCCGACACGAACAGTGCTTTCCACCTGGGAAACCTTTCCGGCATTGTCTCAGTGGAGGAATGAAGGCTGCAGACCTCGAGTGGCTGGAGGGACAAGATGGGTCTCTCTTCCCTCTATGGGTCCTCTCCTGTTTAGGAAACAGGCCACTGCTCCCTCTCACCCTGAATGTTAATGAGCTTTCTTTCTGTTCGTTGAGGTTTACCTTTAGAAACAATGCAATCCCCATCCGTTCTCTGACAGGGCTTCTTATAGACACCAAAAATTTTTGTTCTAAGGTTTGGAGGAGGCAGGGGACAGTGGTGCACGCCTGTAATCCTAGCTACTGGGGCTGAGGCAGGAGGATCACAGATTCAAGGGCATCCAGGGCAGTTTGGGGAGTCCCTGTCTCAAAATACTGTAAAGAGGGCTGGGGATGTAGCTCAGTGGTAGGGCACTCAGCTTGTAGGGTCTTAGGTGCAATCCTAAGTACTTACAAAAAAGATTAGCTAGTTAAGATGTTTTAACATTTAAAGAAAATCAATTATTTCCCCATGTGCCATGAATATTCATTCTCTTTCTTTCTTTTGTAAAACATCACAGCTGTCATCAGATCTCCATTGCCTGATCCTAAAGACCCTAGGTGAAGCCTTCCTACCCAAGAAACCGGTCTGTAAAATAACCCAGAGTAGCCAGGGCAGAGAGGGGTGGTACTAATTTTCACAGAAAACAAAACACCATCATGTGGCTCATACAGTAGAAACCGCACTGCTACAGGTCAGAAGCCCAGGACCGAGGGACCGGCAGGGTTGGGCTTGGTGGAGCTTCTGTCCATCGTTTGGCACCGCCCTGTCTTTCCAGTCTTTTCTCTGTGTGTTCATGGGGCTGGTGGGTGGGGACAGTCTCCACTATCTCATCCTTTTCCAAGGATACCAGTTTTACTGGATTATAACTCCACCCTTAGGCTCTCATTTATACTTTGTAACTTTTTTTTATTTCATTTTTCTGATGGGGATCAAACCCAGGGCCTCATGCATGCCAGGCAGAAGCTTTACTACTGAGCTACATCCTCAGCCCCTCCTTTAACCTAGTTGCCCCCTTAGGGACCTTGTCTCCAAATACAGTCACATTGGAGGTTAGGGCTTCCACAAATGAATTGAGGGAGGGGCCATAATTCATAACAGAAAGATATGTGTAAATGAAAGGATTTTTATGGACACCTAGGACAATCAGAGCCCTCAGTGGAGCATGCGGTAAAGACTAAGAGATGCGAAGAGAGAAATACAGGCTCATAAGCCAAATGGGCTGGAACTATCATAAATAGTGCTGATTCTCTCCATCAGCAAAACCAACTAGCAAATAGAATAAAAAATTAAGATTCAATTCACAGTAGTAGCAACAGCCATGATCTCTCAAATTTTACATATTCTTTTAACCAAAGAATGTATAAGAGTCTTTTGAAGACGGTTTAGAAGTACTATTAAAACACATTTTTAGAAGAGCTGAATTAATAGAAATGTCAGCCTGGGGGGGGGGGGGTTGGGCAGTGCTCTCTTCAGCAGCACTTATACTAAAATGGTGAGGGGGTCGGACAACTAACTTTGTAAGGCTAAGGTTTCTCCTGAAATGAATGTATCAAAGAAATTTCAAAACTGCAGCAGGATTTTTGTACAAATTGATTCTAAAATGTATTTGGAAGACTAAAATTTTTGAATAGCTAAGATAATTTTTAAAAAGAAAAACCGAGGAGAAGCTACCCTACCAGATATGGACATAACTTAGAAGCCAAGGTAATCAATATAGGGTAGTCTATCAATTCAGAAACACACAAGCGTAAACAAATAGTGCAAAATAAGGAACCTAGTAACACTCTCATGAATATGTAGAAATATAGTACATGAAATGGGTAACCCCCCAAATCCTATTAAGAATAGATCATTTTACCAGATGGATGATGTCTGAGAAGTTCAGTTCTCTTTGCAGAGAAAATGAAAATAAACCTCTGCTTCACAAAACAAAAAACAGCTTTGAATGGATCAAAGACTTTAAGACTTAAATGTGAAAGATAATATAGAAAGAATTAAAAGAAAATATCAGAGTATTTTGGGGACCTCCGTTGCAGAAGATTTTCCTAAATGGGATCCTCAAAATACAAACAATAAAGGGAAAAAATGTTGAATTTGACTCTGAAAACTAATGAAGGTTATTTATTCCACAGATGCCACCACAGAGTTAATAGACAACCGGGAGAGTGGAAGCTTTGTGGGACATCTGCAATCAGTGACACACTAGTCTCCAGAATAACTGGGCATGGTGGTGCACACCTATAATCTCAGCACTCTGGAGCCCGAGGCAGGAGGATTGCTGTGAGTTCGAGACTCTGTCTCAGAAAAATACAAACAAACAAACAAAAAGAATACACAAGCAGCATCTACACAATGTCAGCAGCCGGCAGCAACAAACAGAAAGTCAGCAAACACAGTAGAGGGATGGACAGAGTCACCGAGAGGTCATTCCGAGAGGTCATTTTCCAAAAAGGAAACCTTAATGACTAGGAAGTCTGTGGCAACATTCTCAATCTCATTAGCGATTTAAAAATACAAAGTAAAATAATGGGAAGTCTAAAAATACCAAGTAAGAAATGGGAGAGAGCTTTAGGCACAAGAGTTTAGCCAATTATGATGCTGACTAACGCTGAGGCTGTTGGAGCCGCGACCTCAGATGTGCCTGATGACCTCACAGCTTCACTCCTGCGGACATTCTCCAGGGAAACTCTCCTGGGACAGTGTTGTTACAGATGTTCTTTGCAATATTGTTTGGGATAGAGAAATTTGGACTCTATGATTAGGAGGTATAAGCAAAAATACAGGGGTAAGTTTTGCAATGCATGGCCCTGGCAGAGGGAGGTCCTGGGTTCCATCTCCAGCCACACACACAAACACACACAAACACACACACACACACACACGCAAATTAACGTCCTTCTAACCGGACAAAACACATCGGAAGGACCCGTTTGGTCTGTAAGCCACTAGTGGTAGAGCCCTGGTGACTGTCACGTGTGTGGATGTGGCACACAGAAGAACGTAAGTGGACTCTTCCCGCCCTCCCCCGCTGTACGCCAGGGCCACCTTCCTAACACCCCTGACCTCGGAGCCCTGCTGGAGGGCTCTGAAACCAGTTAAGGGTTATTAAAGTAACCCAGCCACCCTGGCCTCCCAGTATTAGGGCATCTTCCCCTCATTATACCTGGGAGAGAAATTTGGATTTATAACTTCATATCAGTATAAAGCAACAGCAAAGTTAATATAAAATCATTATAAACGCAATTATCCTTTAGGTCTGTAATTTAAAACATTCCTCTTACCTGCAAGTATCAGAAAAGGTCACCCTCCCTCTAAACATGCAAAGAGAAACTGTTTGTAGGACTAACCTGAAACAATTATAAACCACCGTGTGTATTCAGAGAAAGCTTGAGGTGTTCAGGAAAGCGGCGAGGCTGAGGCCATGGCCTGGGACCGCCCGGAGAAGGGAAGGGCGGCCAGCTCGCAGGACAGACCCCGGGTGCCGCGTCGGGAGGGCTGAGGGGGCAGAGGCAGGGTGGTGGCCAAGTGAAGACTGCGGAGGAGAATGAGCCCTGAGGGAGGAGGCTGTGCGCCTGGTTCTCTGGGCTGTGCAGACCTCGGGAGGACAGTGGCCGCAGGGCTTTGTTGTGGGACGGGAACCCTGATGGGTCTCCTGCAGCAAGAAGCTCACACTGACACCTCGTGATGGGGACCGAGGGCCTGAGTGAGTGTAGAAGCCAGACGTAGACCCCCCGCAGCGGTCCCTCCAGGGCCACAGAGGGGCAGAGGAGAGAGATGTGGGAGAGGGAGGAGGTGGGATCGCTGGGCCAGGGGACACTGGCCGGATAGGAAGGGCGAGGGGAGAATGCCAGGCTGCCTCGCGGCCCGTCTGCTTGGGCCCTGGCTTGAGTGGAAGGGCTTCCCGGAGACGGAGGAAGCCCAGGAGGAATGAACTGGGCCTAAAGCAGGATCTCTGCCGTCCTGGGAGGGACTCTCGGGAGTCTTCTCTCTCTGCTCCACAGGGAGCAGCCACTTGCTGTGGCCTGGAGATTCGGATACAGCACTGGGCTGGAAGGAGCCAGAGAGGACAGCCCTGGAGGAGGCTGCCTGGCCCGGGGTGGGAGGCGGGTTCTCCACCACTTCAGTCTTCCTCTCACCCACCTGGTGTCGTGCATGCCAGGCCCTTCCCAGAGACACGCTCCCCTTCCTCTTCTCCTCCAACTGATGAGTTTGTTGTAATTGATTTTTGTTCATTATTATTTCAATTGTAGAAACGTACAGGGTCCAATGTAGTAATTCAGTACATTTATACAAGGTGCAATGATCAAATCAGATTTTAATTTTTCAAATCGGGTGTTCATTTTTCCATCTCCCTAAAGCTTAAAAAATTCTTTTGATCCAATGCATAATGACTGAACATATTATGTGTGAGATTCCGATACATGTGTATACGGTGTGTGTTTCTCAAATTAGGATAATGAACATTTCCATCTCTTTATCATTATTTTGTATTTGGTGTCTTTGAGATTCTCTCTCCTTTATTTATTGTGTGTGTGTGTGTGTGTTACTGGGCATTGAACTAGGGCATTCACATTGAACTATGTCCCCAGCCAATTTTTATTTTTTATTTTTAAGATGGGGTCTTGATAAGTCACTAAGTTGCCTAGGCTGAGTTCCAACAGGCTCCTCCTGTCTCAGCCTCCTGGAGTGCTGGGATTGCAGTCATGCACCACCACACCTGGCTTTCTTTATCCTTATCAACTACGTAATAGATTGTGAACTGTAGCCTTTCACTGTCTACGTAACACTACGACTTCTTTTTTTTGTTTGTTTGTTTTAAATAGGGAGTCTCACTATATCTCCCCGACTGGCCTCAAACTCATGATCCTCCTGTCTCGGCCTCCCAAGCAACTGCAATTAGAGGTATGCACCCCCATGCCTGCCCAGAACACTAGAATTTATTGCTTATATCTAACTGTGTTTGGATTGCATGAGCTCTTAATCATATTTTGTCCTCTGCCCAGACATCGCCTCTTTCTGGAGGCCTTTTCCAAGGTCCCTGTGACCAAGTTCAGTGTTTGCGGCAAACCTCATAGTCTACCCCACCCTCTTCCTCTCATTTCTTCCTTCTCATGTTTAGCTGTACATACAGTACTTCAGATAAAGTCTGTATTCTCCCAGCATCTTTTGCAGCTGGACGTAAGTTCTGCTGAATGGCCTGAGTAGGGATGTTTGCAACTTGCACACGATCACCGATTCTTGTTAAAAGCTTGGACGTGGGCCATTCCCTAGAGCAGGTGTGGCAAACCTATGGCACGTGTACTGAGCAGGCTGTTTGTACTATTGAAAGCTCTAAAAGGTTCACCATCATTGCCTTAGGGCGTGTGGCGCTTAGCACTGAAAAGAGAGCAAGTTCTTTTCCTCACAACTCCGTGAAGCTGCGCACTGCCTACCTCCTGTTTTTATTCATGTGAGAGAGAACTAAGCTCACATCTTGGGTAAGCACGTTATTTTGAGGTTTGGGTCACTTGCTGCCAAATCTAATCCTAATTTATCCAGTGCCCTCCCTCCCATGTGTTTATTCCCATGAGAGCACGTCCACCCTGCATTGTCAGTCTGCCCCACCAGAGTTCCCAGATGGCTCCAAGGATGCCCCCAACCCCTGCGATAGAACTCACACCCTGGCATCCCCGCGCAGTGCTGGGAACCACTCTAGGTGCCACCAGGCAGGCCCAGGGCCGCAATTCGCAGAGTGCCCCAGGGTGGGCTGTGCCCTTTTCCCCTCCAGTACACCTCTTTGCTCTCTGAATAGTCAGATAATACACCCACAAACCAACACAAAACAACAAGGCACCCAGGACAAATACCTTCAAATTGTCATTTTCTGGTCTGCACATCTTGCTGCTATGGTACTTAGAAAACCAAAAAATAATTTAAAAATCTCTGATGGTTTGGCATTTGGAATGTGCAATCTGGAAAGCAATCTGGAAAATCCTGAGAGGCCCACATTTGTGTCTCCAGCATTAGCTGCAGAAGCAGATTGTCAGGATGAAGTTGCT
This sequence comes from Hystrix cristata, assembly GCA_004026905.1. NCBI lineage: Eukaryota > Metazoa > Chordata > Mammalia > Rodentia > Hystricidae > Hystrix > Hystrix cristata. The sequence goes on along the minus strand of PVJO010001367.1, from coordinate 74,536 downwards.
GGGATCTGGAGGGGCGGCTCACCAGAGGCAGCGCTAATGAGCCTGGTGACACCCCGTGAGAGACTGGGGGAGCTTGGTGCTGACTGAGTTATTTTCCCAAAGCCAGAGTCCAGAACCCTGATGGCAGTTCACAGCCTTCCACCAGGGGTTTCTGCTTTAATTGCACATCTGCAGTTGCTGGAAGCATCCAGGACAACACAGGCAAAAGCAAAGGTGGCCAAGAGATAGAGGCACTTAACCCACACAATATCCTAGAAGTCAGAAATTAAATAGTTGGCTGGGCATACTAGTATATGCCTGTAATCTCAGCACTGGGGAGGCTGAGGCAGGAGGATCAACATGAGTTGGAGGCCAGCCTGGACTACACGGTAAGTTCAAGGCTAGCCTGAACTACATAGCAAGACCCTGTCTCAAAAATACATAAATAAATAAACAAACAAAAACAGTTGAATATTGTCAATAGACTATTGCTCAAATGTCTGGGCAAATCTGATAGTCTTATAGGTTGGGGTCCCAATTATGCCGGAATTTTGGACACATACTAGAAAATATGGCAATTATAACTTTTTTCTTGGGGGGGTACTTAGGAAGACCAGGGTCTTCACACTGAGCTACACTCCCAGCACTTTTTTAAAATTTTGAGACAGGGTCTCACTAAGTCACCAAGTTGCCCAGGCTGGGCTCCAACTTGCAATCCCCCTGAGCACTGCAATGCAATTATAACCTTTATTGAAAGAAAAAGCATGAACAGTTAAAATGAGTGGTTGGTTCACCATGTCGTACTCCATCTGCTTCTTTCCAGCTCCAAGACCCCACTCACATTCCTCATTCTAGACTAAGAGAGAGTCTTGGAGCCAAGACTTCCACCAGGGACTCCGCTCTGTAGCCTCCCTCCCTCCCTCCCACGTCTGTCCACAAGGGTGGTCAAGGTCAGCCTCTAGGAAAGACAGGAGAGAATTCAACCTGGCGATATCTACATCATCAGGAGAGTCAAGATATTTACGGCAAAGGAGCCCAAATAAAATGACATCTCTCCCTTAAATTTCGTGAAAACTCCGCCCCTCCACCCACTGACTGTGCACCTGTCACTCTGCTCATCTGCCTTCTACCCACCAGGTGGTCCCAGGAACCACTCATGGCCAGGGTGTTGGGGTCTCTTTCTCGCACAGGCTGTGGGGATTTCCCTGCAGCCTTGTCTAATTTAAAGGAGAGAAGGGTTAGCTTTCTTTAGCTAACATTGTTCAAATATTTTGGGGGTGCTTACTATGTGCCAGGCTCTATGGTGGGTCCTGGGAATATAAGGGAATGTCTTGGCTTGTGTGTTTGTGTGTGTGTTTGGTTTGTTTGTTTTTTGAGACAGGGTCTCACTAAGTTGCCCAGGCTGGTCTTGAGCTTGAGATCCCCCTGTCTTCCTCTTTGGTTGCCATGATGAATAACACATGTATTTTGTAGCTGGGACCAAATACCTTGACATTCACAATTTAAAAGAGGGAAGGTTAAAAAAAAAAAAAGAAGGAAGGTTTATTTTGACTTATGCTTTCAGGGACTTCAGTCCATGGTTGGCTGGCTCCAAGGCAGAAACGTCATGGTAGAAGGGTGTGGTGGAGGAAAGCTGCACCCCTTAGGGCAGCCAGGAAGCAGAGAACAGAGGAAGAGCCAGAGGGAGAGAAGGGACTGAGGACAGGAATATGCCCTTTCAGTCACACGCCCAGGGACCTACTTCCTCCAAACAGGCCCCAGGTCCCACCAGCACATGCAGCTATGAGCTCCTCGGTTGGTTAATTGGATTAACCCATTGATGAGGTGAGCACCCGAGACCTGATCTCCTTCCGAAAGCCCTGCCTCGGAACACTTGCGTCTTTAGGAGACACTTCATCCAAAGCCAAACAACACAGGAACTCTCCAGACCAGAAAGATCAAGACTCCTTCAGAGAAGACAAATGGTCGTGGGCATCCTTCACCCTGGAAGACACAGTACCAGGACAGAAATTCAGGAAAAACTTCTGAAAATGTATGGGACCACTGTGGATGCCAGAGTTCATTTTGGTGGTGACAACTGGCTTTGCCACAATTTAAGATTCCTTGGATTATGCAAAAACAAATGAACCCAAACATGGATTTGCAGGATATGGACCATATGAAAAGGTAAACAGTGGCAGGAACACAAGAATGGAAGGAAGACCGAAACTACAAGGCCAGTGTTTGTGCTGGTAAAAAACAAGAGTGAAGATGCTGCAACGACTTTATCTGCAGTGATGGTGTGAGGTTTTTTATGAGAGGAATAATAAACCACAAAAAGTTTTAAAAACTTAGAAGTCCAGTGTGGTGGTGCGTACTTGTAATCCCAGCATTCTGGTTGGGAGGCTGAAGCAGGAGACTTGCCCCTAGTTCAAGACCAGCCTGAATTACATAGCATGACCCTGTCTTGAACAAACGAAAATTAAAGCAGTAAAGATTTGAGGACATGAATATAGGGTTGCCCAATTCAGCAAATAAAAATATGGATGCCCTATATTTCGGTCTGGCAATCCTACATGGGTGCCAGTTCTTTTAAAACTCAAATGAGGGTTTGACTTGTGTTTGATGATCTTGTGTGATGTTAGAGAATCCAAATCTGAGGTCAAGGTGGGCAGGCTAGAGAATTTAGGGTCAGGTGTCAGGAGGAGGTGACAGGTGTAGTGGAGGTGGACCTGGAAGGTGTCAGGAGGAGGTGACAGATGTAGTGAAGGTGGAACTGGAAGGGCATGTTCTTGCCCGTGAGGCATGCTGGGTCTATAACAGTATAAACTTGGCTTCTGGGGAGCCATTTTGTTCAACCCCATTCTGTCTGGGAGTTACATCATTTCTCTTTCCAAGCTCCAGTGGCATTTCCCATCAGTTTATTTTTGGAATGACAATGTAGGTGTCCAAGCAGGTATCAGGATATTGGCCTTCTCCTGTGGACTTATCTGTCTGTTGCTTTGGTAGGGGAGGAGCAGACCTCAGAGAAAGGTCAAGTTGTAGACTCTGTGACCTCTCACTTATGGGCCTGTCCCTAGTCATCTTCTGCAGCGTAGTCCTTGTGGTAGGCTGCATGTGTGCGTGTGTGTGCGCACTTGCGTGTGCGCGTTTTTGTGTGTGAGACTCCTCTCCAGATTTCTTCTTCCACTCCTTAAGCCATTACTGATTGAGGACACACGGAGCTTTTCTGGCAGATTTTAGAGCCCTAAAGCTGGGACAGAGTGGGCAGTGGGCGTTGGGCAGCATCGCTCAGCCTCCAAGGGGGCGGGAGGTAAGCAGGCCCTCAAACCCCAAGGAGGCCCCGCCCCGCCCACGCGCCCTCGCCCTGCCCCCTCCAGCCCTGCGCTTGCTCTCTGCAGAGGGGCCCTGCCTCTCTCCTGCGGCCCACACCCGAAGCCGGCTGGCAGAGGTCCCCATCCAGACACAGAGAGGCAACGAATCAGTCGCTCTTCTCCAAGCGCTGGGACAGATTTCCCACTGGGCTCCTCACCTTCCAGCGCAGGTATCAGGAAAGAGGATTTTATCTAATCAAAGAAATTGGAGAACCGCCGATTGCTCTGCTTTTGAAGATACTCTGTTTCGGAACATCCCGGCAGGGCGGAGAGCTGTGAAGGAAGCAGGGGCCTTCGCTGCCTGCCTCATGCTGGTCAAAGAGCCAAGAGTGAGTGCATCGGCCAGGAGAAGGGGAACAAACAGCTCTCAGAAACCATGAAATCGCACTCAGGAGGCTGAGGCTGGAGGATTGCAAGCTGGGCCTAGGCAATTTAGTGACTTAGTGAGACCCTGTTTCAAGATAAAAAATATAAAAGAGATAGGGATGTAGCTCAGTGAGAAAGCCCTAGGTCCAATCCCTAGTAATGTGTGTGCGCACACACACGCACACTCACTCAAGTCACGAAATCCACCCACCCCTCTGCCTTCTAGCTCACCGACAGTGGTCTAAACCATGATATTCCTTAGGGTCCTGGAGCGGGTACAAATTAGGACCGACTGTTTAGCCCTCCTTCCTTCTATGGACAAGGCAGGGGACACCAGGATTCTCTCTACGCTTATTCCCAGGCCAGAGCAGGGCTCTTCCAGATAGATCCCGGCATATGCTCTCCAACCCTAAAGCATCAACAAGGGGGAAGAACCCGCACGAGTGGCAGATCCCCGCTCACGCGGGACAGGGGGAGCCACCAGTGGGACAAGAATGGGAATGAGATGAGGGTGGAGATGTGGCTGGCTGTTTGCATCCGAGTCCTGTCAGTGACTTCTAAGGAGTCCAAGAATTGCAACTTCCAGCCTGGATTCCAGCTGTTCTGAAAGCGTTTTTTGTCAAGGTGGGAGGGCAGAATATGTTTCATGTAAGATTCGTTAGCTTGATCTGGCTGTATGCTTTGTAATACGCCTCCATGCCTGGCACTCTTGTCCTGGGGCCTGTGACCCCTCATGCCCCGCCCTGCCACCTCCTGGGAGAGGCCTCAGTAGCCACACAGCTCAGAGAGGGCCCGGCTGGACCTTGGGCAGCTCAGCCTCCCCTCTGGCCCACTCTCCTGAGGGCAGTGGGGTCGTTCAGGGCACCGTGATCAGGAGTCACTCTTGCGGCCACATGGTTGGTACGAACCCTGTGTGAGTTATCTTGTCCCTGCTGTCAGAACATTAAACAGATACACGGTGTTTGTCCAGGTCCCGGGGACTGCTAAGCTTCACTGAATGGAACTGTGGACCTAGATTTGTCCGAAGGGGACCGGCTGGCAAGCGGCCTCTCTGCTTACCAGAGGGATGTGCCAGGAGGAGAAGGGGGTGGCCCGAGCACAGGAGGCCCAGGCAACCTGGGAGGAAGGGAAGGCAGGAGCAGCTGCTGGGAGAGGGCCCTGAGGCCGAGCAGAGAAACGCAGGGATTATGAGAAACACTTCGTATGTGTACTGAGGAATGTGTCTAATGTTTCCAAGGAAAAGGCCGCAGCAAACTCTACCTTACTGAAGATTCCGAGGGACTCGATTTATTTGTTTTGGAGGAGCAAGTGATGGCCTAAGATGATCTCTAGGTGGCAGCGGGAGCCATGGAAGGTGCAAGAACACTCGGGGAAAGGGATTACATGGTGTGGAGGACTCGCCTGGCCGTCCCCAGAGCTGATGACGTGAAGATTTCGAAACGGAGGCCCTGATCTCCAGAAATGAGCCTGGAGCAGCCATGGAGGCTCATGGGGCCTCCCAGAGGAGGAGCTGAGAGAGGGGTGAGGTGTGAACTTGGCCTCGACCCCCGATCTCCGCTTTTAGAGATGAGCATTCATTGTGTCTGGTTTTGTTATTGTTGTTGTTGCTGTTTTTATGACAAAAGTAGTTTGTGTTCACTAAATAATATTCGACAAATATAGAAGAAGTTAAAGAGGAAAAGAAAAATTCTCCATAGCCTTGTCCCATCAGTGTAAATATTTGTTATTTCTTTCAAAGGTGTTTTGTTCTTTACATAGATGATGTGTGTGTGTGTGTGTGTGTGTGTGTGTGTGTGTGACAGAGGGAGAGAGAGAGAGATTTTAGCATAATTGGATCCACTCCCCTGAAACACTGTGTTTAAGGCAGCAGGGGTACTGTGATTATAAAGTACTAAGATGAGTCATCCCAGAATTATTGAGCAATTTCAGGAGTTTGCTAAAAACAAAGTTGACTTTCCTTTACCCTGTCGTTAGGAATCACCTATTCCAACACTCAGCTTCTCATGTCATGGTCCTCTCTCGGGGAGAAAAATAACAAGGTCCAAATTGGGAGATGCGAAGACATGAAGTATAACTAAGCCACATGCTCCAGTGACTTCCCTTGATACTTACAGAATCATTCAACAGCCTCCTAGTCACGATAGACCTACTTCTGACTAAGGTCAAAAAATCAGGCTGAATCCTTTGATCTTTCTGATAAATCTTGTTCCAAAGTAAGGCTGGAGGTGTGGCTCGGTGGTAGGGTGTGTGCTTAGCGACACAAGGCCCCGGGTTCAGCCCCAGCACCAAAAACAACAACAAAACCAGCAGCCCCCAAACGACAAAAAATCCTCTCCTAAAATGGATTCACATCTGATTCTTGAGCAGAGACCTTGTATGTAAACGCCCGCCGGGACAGTGCGGATTGGAGCTGGGATCTAATCAGTCTTCAGCCTGCTCACACACGCCCCCCACCGAGTCCTCTGTGCTTTCAAAATCGTCACTGTGTGACCCACATTTGGCCTTCATATTTTTCTGCATGTGTAGCAGTATAACCTGCTCAATAATAACATAGACAGATAGATAATTGTGGTTTTTTGTTGTTTTTTTGTTTTTTTTTTTTTTAGATTGGGTCTCGCTATATAGTCCAAGCTGGGCCTTGAACTCACTATAAACCCCATGCTTAAAGGATTGTGAAATCTTCCTGCCTCAACCTCCTGAGGGCTGGGAGTCCAGGTGTGAACCACCATTCCTGGCTTTGCTAACAATATTCTAAAATGTTAATGAGTAATACATTTACAAGGGCCCATGTGGGGCACCCCCCAGTGCACTATCTTGGTCACGCCCCTTCTGTGTCCCACAAACACTTCTGTGGGTTTGTTGTCTTTTTTCCCAACTTCCTCCATGCATATAAACACCAATGTATTGTTTCTCCATCTCTGTTTTCTTCCTTCCTTTTTTTTTTTTCCTTTTTCCCTTTTGCTATGCTGAGGATCGAATCAAGGGCCTCACACACTCACACTTGCTAGGCAAGTGCTGTGCCACTGGGCTACACCCCAGCCCCATATCACACAAAAGGTAGTTTAACACACACCCTCTTCTGTACTTTGTTCTATTTGTTTCAACTTATCAATACATCTTGGGAATCATTCCATATTGAATCTGAGAGGAACTTCTTATTCTGTCTTAAAAGCTTTGTAAAATTTAGAGATTTCTATTATAGGCATCTCCTAATGTATTTTGCCAGGTCTGCTAATGACGAGCATTTGTGTCATCTGCTGTCTTTTGCTACCAGCAATGCGTGGCAGGTGTATGCCGATTTGCGTGCTGTGTGCGCATCTTTGGATATGTTCTCCAGCAGCAGACAGGGAGGGGTCAGGGATCGCATATTCTGTAATGTTCAGAGGAAGTGCCAAGTCACTTTCCATAGAGGTTCTAGCAATGTATACTCCCAATAAAAACACAGAAGCAGCCTATTTCTCCGCAGCCTCGCTGATAGAGAGGCAGGAAGAGAGAAGGTGCAGCAAAGACAGTGGCTCAGCCCTGACCACAGAAAGGGCGGGCAAGGTGGCACAGGCCTCTGGACTCACAAGAAGTTAGTATGGAAGAGGGAGAGGCCGTCTCCTGCGGCCCTTGACCTCTGTGTGACCACCTTCTGCAGCAAGGACAGCGCCCGGCACCGCGCTGAGCCATCTTTTCTGAATGGCGCCACGATGGTGAGGCAGAGAGCCGGAGCCTGGGACACCGGCCGAGCTCCCTGCCGGCTCCTCACCTTCTTATGCGCACATCAGGTCACCTTCATTAGAATTAGTGGAATACGGAAAAAACATGTGCAAGGACCAGTAAAAGTGAAGTGTGCAAATCACGAGTGTAAATCAACGAAGGAAATAAGGAAATCCTCAGGGTTACAGAAGGTGGTGAGCCTTCAGCCTCCATAAGGACGACTCCTACCAACGATTTGGCGCTCATCAGTCACCATTCGGATCACTTTCTAGCTTAGTTACTTTTCTTGTTGGTGGGACAAAATACCCAACACCCGAAGTTAGGGGAACAAAGGTGTATTTGGTTCACAGTTGGTAGAGGTTTCAGTGTGCAATCAGCTGACTCCAAGGGAGGGTGGTGTGGCAGACAGGCAGAAGGCAGCAAGGCAAGCAAGTGAGAGACTGACAATCCTCTTTCTGTCCCTTCTATCTTCTCCAGGCTACCTGCCCTTAGGGTGGGTAGCACTCCCACCCTTAATCCTGGTATCACATCCTTGATCCCAGCAGAACTAAACCAAACCAATCAGTGGGATAATTTAGTAATCACACACTCTAGATCCAGCCACCTCTGAAAAGTCCCACCTGGGATGGCAGGAGGCTTTGGGGGGACATCTGGGCACCAACCATAACACTTTGTCTGGTTTGATTTGTGTTCTCACGCTGGCTGCATGCCCTGACTTTGGGGCACTTGCCCTGTCCCCTCCCTGGAGACCCTGTCCCCATTCCTCAGCCCTTTTAGGGCAGCAGGCTGTAGGACACTAGTCCTGGACACCTGCTGCTTGGAATGTGACTGGTCGGACCTCGTTCAAGCAGGCCCCTCCCAGCTCGCCGGCAACCTGTGTAAAATGTTGAGCCGAGTAAGCCGAGTTCTGTCTGTCTGTCCCTTTTCCTCCCTGGAATTTGAAAGATGAGAGGGGAGTATCCAGCGAGCGTGGCCCTTCTGGGCCCTGAATCAGGACCATGACAGGCAGGGGGAAAAGGTTTCTAACAACGAAGGACATAGCTTGGGAAGGCAATCGGAGGAGAGTGGTGGACATATAGGAGTCTAGGGCCATGGCCTGGAGCGGCAACGTGAGGTCCCCCAGGACCTGCACAACGGTGTTTATGGTCACGACCTCGAGTCTTCAAGCCCAGGCCGTTTGACATCCAGCGTATTTTCAGAAGGCAATGAAGCACGCAGTTTACTTCAGACTTGCTTCCGAGTTAAAAAAGAAAGTTTTGCTGTTTGCACAAGACAAGTTTAATTCAGTGGTTTTGTTATTTTTCAGTTTTTAAAATGCACCCATTTATTGATGCGTGCCTTGGCTTATTCCAGCAGAGATGGAAGATGATTCACAAGAATGTAGAAAAAGCCAACAAGAAAGCGAAACAGAGAGTGAAGAGGGAGAAGAAAGCAAACCACGGTGTAGACATGAAGTTGATCCAAGACATGCAGCTTCCGCAAAGCTCACGTGCGTGGACCGCCTCGTTCCTGGCTAGATCATGGAGCCCGTGCTGAGTACTGCCCGGTATTTGATCATTTGTCAGTCTGGGGAGGGCTGGGGGGTGTAGCTTAGGGGCAGCAGACTTGCCTAGCAGGCAGGACCCTCTGGGGTCCCTTCACTAGCATGCAAAAAAACAAAAAGGAAGGAAGGAAGGAAGAAGGGAAAGAAGGAAGGAAGGAGGGAAGAAAATAGGGGAGGGAGGGAGGGAAGGAAATAGGGGAGGGAGGAAGGGAGGATTTCTGAGTGTGGAGAAAGGTCAAGACTTAGCTTCTGAGCATAAAAATAAAGTTACAATTGGAAGCAAGAAAGAAAAGAAAATCAGAAAAAATATAGCAAGTCTATGTAGGCATATTTTAATGTTATCAATTTAAATATTTGTTTAAATAATTTCTATTATTTATTTCAATAAAATCATTATAGTAACAATACATTAGTCAGCAGTGGCACCATATTACCAACTATTGCCTATTTTGTTTGTTTGTTTATTGAGACAGGGTTCCACAATACATCCCAGGCTGGCCTTACTCTCGGCAATCCTCCTGTCCCAGCCTCCTGAGTGCTGGGATTACAGGCGTGAGCCACCACTCCTGGCCGTTGCGTATCTTTTCAATATCTTCAATATCTTTTGTACAAATAGATATCAACACATTGGGGGGGGGGCAACGAGGTTTAAAGATGAGCTAACCTCTCATGCAAATGTGATATATTTTGTTTTGTTTTTGTGGTGCTGGGGATTGAAGCCAGGGCCTCATACATGCTAATCACATGCTGTACGTCTGGGCTGAATTTAGAGCTCCCAGATGCAATCCTCATATCCTATTTAAACAGCAGTATTTTTTCCAGGAGCTCCAGTTTGGAGAAGCTCATGGGGTTTTGGCAAGTTTGTTCCTAATCATGCAGAAGTGAAGTTTTCTTCCAAAGGACATTCGCCTACAGAGTAAGAGTTTGATCTTCGGAGTTGGGCAGATGTGTGGATCTGATGCCGGGTTGCAGAGAGATGGCTTGCGCGAGTTATTTGAAGCTTTTTCAACTTGGTTTCTTCACTGCAAGTGGAGCTAATAGGCCTGTATGAAGACTGAGTAAGATATTGAACCTTAAACACTTAGTGCAGCCATCGATACCCAGCAAAATTGATAAGTGATGCCCATTATGACAGAAACAGGGATCATCTGAGATAGTTCATATTTATATGACACAAGTCTCTGTTTCATTAGGGGCTTGTTCAAGTTTCTGGCCTAATTTTTCTACTAACAAGTTTTAACTTTGTTGTGAATGCCTTCGGAATGTTATTATGAAAAAATTGACATGAAAACTAGTTTTATTGCCTGATGTTATTTTCTTACTGATTGGTTCCCAACATATATATTCTTTTTCATTGATAAATTTAAATAGGAAATTTAAATTTCTTGTTTGTATCCATCTAGATTTCGTCTTTTGTTCCTTTTCATCCAGCTCCAGATATAATGCTGTTAATCACACCATGGCGTGTACAAAGTCTCATCTGAATAGCTCCATCATGTGTCTAGAATAAGTTTTACAGTTAGAAAAGTTGCTTTCACTTCACAGCCACTGTGGCCTTGAAAAAGAATAAACAGCCACACCTCAGTGTGATGGCACACACCATAATCCCAGCATTTGGGAGGCTGAGGCAGGAGCGTCCCTCCAAGTTCACAGTCAGTTTGGGCTACATAGTGAGTTCAAGACCAGCCTGAACTGTATAGTGAGACCCTATTTAAAAAAAAGAAAAAGGAATAAATATGCAGGCCTTGGAGGATAGCCCAGTAGTCAAGCATCTGCTTAACATGCACAATTCTGGGGTCACTCTCCAGTGTTAAAATAAAATAAAAATTAAAAAAAATTTTAAATCACCAAAACAAAACTATATGATGGAGAACTCTGAAAAATATATACAAATCAAGAAAATTGGAAGAGTACTTATTTTGCAAGAGGAAAGGTTGTTCTGTTTTGTTTTTGTGGGGCTTGAAAGCAGAAAGCTCAGAGTTACACCCCAGCCTTTTTTATTTTGAGGTAAAGTCTCACTAAGTTGTTAGCCCAGGCTCAAACTTGTGATCCTCCTGAGTCAGCCTCCTGAGTAGCTGAGATTCAGTGTGCCACAATGCCTGACGAAGGTGAAGATTTTTAAAAATACAATTTAGCCAAAATCTAGAGTGATCATACCATTTATCATTCAAAGTAGGGGAATGAAAAAGAGGTGCAATCAGTAAGCTCACTAAAAGTTGGATGCATACCTGTAGTCTCAACACTGGAGATTGAGGCAGGAGGATTGCTTGAGCCCAGGCATTTGAGACCAGCCTGAACAACACAATGAAACCTCACCTAGAGGGAGATAGACACAGAGAGAGAGACAGACAGACAGGTCATTACTGAGAAAATGACATAAGCCAGGACTCCCCCAGATTATCAGGATTTATGGTCACCTTGGCCAAAACTGAAATAAATCTCCCTAAACTGGAGAGATTGTTCATGAGATTACAGACTGCATCACATGAGACTATACAATCCCATTCTACATTCAAACCGTGAATTAGTGGGTTTTGTTTTGAGAATCCAAGCAGAGACCCTGCTTCCAGCATTAGGCTCAGTTCTAATCTGTCTGCCTAAAGAAAAGTACAGTGATAGACAAAGACCCAGAGAAACGCCACACTTAGAATCAAGAGCTGTGGCTCCTCGCACTTGGGCAGACGTGGCATCATGGGGAATTGCATGAGAGCTCTGAACTCGCCCTGAAGGGAAAGTGGCACAGGGAGCCCCACAACTCCACGCAGGATTCAAGGGGCCACAGTCCGTCTGGTATCACCCAGGACCCTGGTCTTACTCCTTGACCTAGAACCTATGGGATGGGGGAAGGGACGAAGGACTCACACTTGTGACCATCTTTATACACGTTTCACTTTCTACTCATATCAGTCTATTGTGTAAATAAGAGAACTGAAGCTCAGGGAAGGTGAGATACCGCAGCTGGGCCGTGGGTGGAGCTGAGCGGCAGAGTGCTCACCTGGTGTGTGTGGGACCCTCAGTTCAAATCCCAGCACCACACAAACAAACAAAAATCCATCTCATGTCCCTGGCAGCAAAAGAAAAAAAAATAAGATTTCACAGAGCTGGTTAAATGGAAAAGCCAGACTTCATATTCATAAAAATGTATATATATTATATATATATTTATACATATGTTTACATACAAAATATATAATCTAAAAAGGAATCATAGCATAAAATCATGGAAAATGAACGTAAATGTACAGCCTCATCAAAGTATCACTCATTAAAACTGGGAGTACCTCTTGAAATTGGAAAGAGATTATTGGGGCAAATAAAAGTAAAATTTCTTTTTTCTTTGGTGGTACTGGGAATGGAACCTAGGGCCCTGAACATGCCGGGAAAATACTTGAACATGAGCTATAGCCACATTCCTTTTACTCATGCTGTATTTTTTTTTCCAGGGTTCAGTATTTCGTGTATCCTGAATCAAACCTAAGCAAAAAAATTTGAAGTCCATGTCAGTCCAGCTGCTAATCAGGGTTGGCCATGGTTTCAAGAATATGCCATTTCCAGCCTAAGCGGTGTTTCTTGTCTTGCTACGAGGCTCAAATTCCGTAGTATTTGGAGGCTGACACATCCTGTAAGATCTGGAGTCCAGCGTATCTGGGAGTCTGAGGAATTCCGCCTGTATGTACCTTGTGGTTGCCTGAGACAAAGTGGTGCTCAGGTACCCTGCTAGTTCCTTTCTGCTTCCCCTTGCCAACTGCTGCCCCAGGGATCTTCCACCTGAAATAGCGCTCCCACATGGCAGCTCCTTGTACATTACTGTCGTGTTTGTTTTTTGAGACAGGGTCTTCCTGAGTAGCTGGGACTACAGGTGCATGCCACCATGCCCAGCTATTGTTTGTTCAATTTATCGTCTGCCTCCCCACTTCTAAAACCATAAACTCAGCAAGGACAGGCACCAGTTGTATATCCAGTCTGACCCACGTCCTATGGTAGGCATTCAATTATATTTGTTGCTCTGTGTGAATGAGTGATAAGTAAAAGAATTTCATCTTTCTCAATTTAAAAACCTGAGGTATAATTCACATGCCATAAGACGCTCCCTTTTGAAATGTGTAACTCGGTGCGTTTTAGTATATTCCCAGGGTTTTATAACCATGACCACCGTCTAATTTCAGAATAATTTCATCACCTCAGTAAGCCGTCGTACCAATTATCATTTACTCCCGTCCTCGCTCCCTCGAGCCCCTGCAAAACCACTGATCAACTGTCTCTGCCAATTTCCCTCTTCACCTTTCTATAGACAGATTCATATAATACGTGAATTTTTGTGCGTGGACGCTTTCGCTTATCATAATGTCCCCAAGGTCCCCCCCCCGCTGTGGCATGCGACAGCCCATTTCTTCTGTGGCTAGTGACAGGTAGTCCATTGTGTGGATCCAGCACTTTGGTCTTTTTTTTCCCCCAGCACATTGTTTTGTTTTGTTTTGTTTTTTGTTTTATCCTTTCTGGGCAAGACGATGTTAAACTTCCTTCTCAACTCCATGATCTTGTTGTACTCAAGGAAGAGGGGACCAGCCAGTTCATCAAGTGCCCTAAAGTGTTCAAATCTTACCTTCCAGCTTCTAGGAGGGCCCCAGGTGACATCCTCAATCTTTTACAAAATAAAGTCAGATCCCCGCGCTCTCCTGCACCGGCTCCTCGGCGCCCACCCGCTTCCCTGGCCCTGGGCGCCGGCTCCGCGGTCCTCCTGGGCGCTGGGCGGGCGGCAGCTGCCCGCGCGCGGACGCACCTGGGCCGCGCACCTCTCAGCAGCGCTCCCGCCTCCTTTGTTTCCCGGGACAAGCAGGTAAACTGGCGGGGGGGACGGCATTGCTGCGTCTCCTCACGATCCAGACGCGGGAGAGAAGAGGGATTTCCTTTGGGCTGCTGCTGATCTTTGTGCCGATAAAATACTTCCTTCTTTAAGAAACGGGATCCAGGGAAAGCCCCGACACGGACGGGCGCCTCGCCGCGCCCGCGGAGCCGGCCCTGCCGGGCACCGGGCGGCGCGCCCTGCGGACTGCAGGACCCAGCGGCCCGGCCGCCGGCCGGCGTGACGCGGCCCGCGCGCTGATTGGCCGGGCGCGCGCCGACTTCTCCATTTATGGCCAGGTCGCCGGGCCGGCCCGAGCAGCCGAGCGGCCGAGCAGCCGAGCGGCCGAGCGCGGCGGGAGCGCGGCGGAGACCCGGGCGCAGCGCGAGCGGGCGCCCGACGCGGGCCGAGCGCACCGGTGTCCGGGCGTGCGGCGCGCCCGCCGAGCCCGGGGTCGCCCTCGCCTGCGCCGCCAGCCCCGCATGGGGTCCCCTGCGGGTCCCCATTGGCTCCCGTGAGCGCTTGGGCGTCGGGAGCCGACTTCTGAAGTTCTCCCGGAGACCGCGTCCCGGCCCCGGCTCGCTCGCGCGCAGGCAGCCGGGCCGGCCGGGCGGAGGCCGGGTCACTATGGTGAGTCTGCCGGGCCGGGCGGGACCGGGGCGCGGGACCCCCGCCCTGCGACGCCGGGGTCGTGGAGAGGACCGAGGGGCCGCGGAAAACTTTCCTTCAAGTCGCCAAACTTTCCGTGGCCGGTCGCGGCGGCTGCCGGCTGGTGGGGCGACGAGGGGCTCGTCTGTCCTCGGGGCGCAGGTGGGGCCGCACCTGGCGGGGCGCGCGGGGCCGCCCGGTCCTCGGGCTCCGCCATCGGCACCCGGGGCGCGGCGACCCGGCCGCCTCTTTCTCCCACTCGTCTGTGACTCTCGCTGCCCCGCGACCGCAGCCCAGCCGCACCCCCTCCCGCCCCGTAACCTCAGCCGCAGCCCTCGGGCTCCCGGGCGGTGTCGTTTTCCCTCCGAGGCACAAAGCGCGGACTCTGTTTTCAGGAGATCGGCAGTCCGTCGGAGGAGAGAGGGGAGGGAAGAAGTTCTACGAGGCTTCCTAGTTTACACCCCGTACTCCTGCCCAGGTGGACCAAGGCGTCCTCTCTGGGTCGCTGGTGTTTGACGCTGTGAAAGTGAAGCGAAGGGAAAAGATCCCCGCGGGGCACTCGCTTCGAACCCCTAACCCGCACGACCAGTCTGCCGGACCCTCGTGAAGGCTCCGCCGACTTCCCCAGAACAGGCGCAGCCTTTGACCCGGCGCTGTGCGTTTCAAAGAATGATTAAGAACAAACAAAACCTTTCAAAGACATTCCTGACCAAAGCTTTTACTTTTTGCGTAGTCCGAAATTATGCCACCTTTGCCCCATCTAAGAGAGTACTTTATGTATAAATAAACTCCATGCTCCAGTTTTAAGGATTAAGAAGTCACCCTATCCCACGTTCTATTTCAAACCCCACAGAAAACCATATACACGGAGCATGCTGTTGAGTGCAGCGACTTAATTGGGCAGCTGGCCTCCTCAGTCCAGGTGACATGATGGTTCTAGCACTTTAGAGTTGCTGTAATTATTTTCTGTGGTTCAATATTTCTAAAAAAAAGAAAGGAAGGAAGGAAGGGAGGAAAGAGAAGGAAGGAAGGGTGTTTATTGTATCAAGAGCTTAAGGAATCTCACCAAATTTAACTGCTTGAGTGGTACCTTGAGAAAATTAACTTTCCCTACTCAAACTGTTGTTCTTGCTGGGCAGACTAAAAAGTAGTTCAGGATGACTGTTTTTGGAGACCTGGAGACCTGGAAACTTCTTTTTTTTTTTTTTAAATTAAGAGAAGACAATTTATTTAGAGGACAATTTATTTAAAAGTAGGGAAAAGGGGGGGAAAGGAGATGATAGATAGCTACTCAACGAGTAGGGAGCATTCGAACGTGAAATACTCATGGGTTTCTTGTCTGTGGCTCCTTTTATTGAGATACTTGTCCCATGTAGGCTCCTGGAATCTGACTGGCTGGCTGGCTTGTCCTTCATCTTCTCCCTGGCTTGTCCTTCAGCTTGGACTTGGAAACTTCTTGCTCTATCTGGCTGCACAGCTGTTGAGTAAGATGTTTGGTCAGATGGATGCAGGAGTGCTATCATAGGCCTTCCCAGGGCTGACTACTGCTGGACAGGTGTGACTTACCTGTCTGCCAGCTCCCTGCCATCCACATGGATGGGCATGTCTGCCATCAGATGTAGTTCCCAAGGCCACAGTTGCCAGGCAGAAGAGTTGAAACTGCTGGCTGTCCTGAAATAGGAGCTGTGGCATTGATAGATCTCCCAGATCCACAGTCGTTTGGCCAAGATTAAATGAATCATTTCTTCTCTGACTCGAAAAATTCTATTCATTACATACGTGCCTGGGGTTGCCGTTCAAGGGAGCGTGAACATCTTATGTAATTAGGAACCCGTGTTATAATATTTAATGCTTATATAAGAGTCCTTTGAGCCAAATGAAGCTTCATTTTGTGTCCCTCACCTGTCTGGACCTGCCCAGTTGTATCACTCAGCTTCTTAGAACAGGAAGGGGAAGGGACATGTCCATCCATGGGTGTGGCCAAGAATTAGCAGCACAGATCCTTAGCGAGGCTGTAGGAAGAACACATGTACACTGTGTGTGTGTGTGTGTGTGTGTGTGTGTGTGTGTGGTCTTTCAGGAAATCTAGTAGCACATTGGAGAGGTGCTCTACTTGTACCCAAGTTCCTAGCTAGACTTAGTCAGTTGTGACTCATACATAAGACTGTCCTTTCTGACTCCCAAACACAATATACAGGAGTTCACTTCGTATCGTTCTCCTGAAAACCCACTTTGGGACACTTGTTCGTCTTGGGAAAACCAAGAACATTAACAGGTAATAGTTGATCCTTTTTCCTTAGGAGACTTAAAGAAGTTTTTTTAAAAATCTCTACACTTCTTCATAATTTAGTGAATGTTTAGGAGGGTACAGAAATCACCTTTGGCTTTAATTGATAACAGCACACACTTAGGTCTCCTTTGTGAAATCTGGCTTTCTCATCATCTGCAAAGGAAGATCTACTTCTGTAGCCATGACCAGCTTGGATTGTCAGATGGACAGAAACTCTTGTCTGTAGGTGTATTATGTGCTCTGGTCCCAGAAATTGTGATTTATAAGGTATCTGTGAGTTAAAGATGCAGAAATATTTGAGTAAATGTGAATTGGCCATTACCTAGAAAATGTCCAAGATCTGTTCTCTCTTCTTTGAGTATTACTTGTGAGTAGATGGCAGATATTATGCATGGAGATGCACAGGAAGAGATATATAAACTTAGAAATATGGTGGATTGCTGACCACAGGTAGGTAGGTTCTTTAGGGTAGAGGCTGGGGTGTACTTTGAAAGTCTGGAATCCATGTCAAAAATGGCTGTTGGGAAGATAACCTAATACATTTCCACTGATTAGTTCATGAGATTGCTAGAGATCCCCTGGCCGAAAGAGAAGAACCCAGCAGAACCCAACTAGAAAGGAGCTGGATGAAGCACAGATGTTTTGCAGACGACAGGGAGGGTTAGAGAAAGCTTTGTGGCCCAGGATGTCTGTCACCCTGGGGCAAGTGCGGGTTGGCCATCCTTGGAGGAGTATTTGGACAGTCCAGGGCTCCCTCTCTTTGGGGAAAAACCGAGTGGGACAGCAGGTAAGGATGGAGAATGTGGGAAGCAGACATTTGCGGGAGGTGAAGGCACCTTGTGCATAGTTTAGCTGGGGATTACAGCTTTATCACAGTGTAAATGCCTTTGTTGGTGGAGGCCAGGATACAATCTGATAGGGGAGGCTGGTCTCTAGAAACTAAATGCAGAACACTCACCCTAGGCCACGGTTGCACTGACCAGATTACCAGACTACCTTGTTTTGTAAAAGAAGCTGGAAGCCCTGGTATTTCTGCTAGATCTGCCAATCTTTAAAAAGTCTTCTGATGTTACTGAAAGGCCACATCCATCCATAGGTCAGCTGTTTGTGACGAGCAGCGTAAATCTCAGTGTGGTGTCCTGTGGCCCATGGAGCTTCCACCCATTCACTCACCAGCATGGCGGTCTGCATTTTAGCCACATCCCCAGTCATGCAGTGGCACATACTGATACATCCACGCTTCCCCTTGGGCCTCCCTAAAGAAGGAGAGTTGGCTGATATTTTCCATGCATGGAATCTCTAAGGTACTAAATCAGGGAAAATCTGCATCCAGCTGCTGGTACTCAGAATTCTCCAAATGCAATGAAGCCGGCTCCCTATCCTCAGGCCCGATAGTGAGCAGCAGTGAGCATTTTATGACTTGAATAGGACTGTTTGCTCCTGTAACCAGCATTAGCATGGTATGAGCTCACATGAGACTGAACAAAAGGAAGAATGTGAATTATTTTGCCTTTCCTCATGAGAACTAGGGTTCACACTTGGTAAGAACTTGAGAAAGTTCCTTTCATTAGCTTCATCCTGTAGACATGTTTTGAAAGCTCTGTACAAGTGCAGGGTATCACGCCCAGTGTGATGGCACGGGCTTAGTCCCAGCTACTCGAGGGGCTGTGGCAGGAGGGTCACTTGAGCTCAACAGTTCAAGACCAGCTTGGGCAACACAACAGGACTTTATCTAAAAAACAAACACAAAAAAATCTAGAAGTGCAGTATACTTTGAATATGTGAGAACTATGTATAGTCTTAATTTTGCAAGTTTGAGTATTCTACTAATTCTTTTTACAAAGATGCTGTAATTTATGTTTTTACCCTTATGTGATGAAGAGTGTAAATTTTGTGTATTTATTTATTTGTGGTCCTGGGAATCGGACCCAGGGCCTTGCCCATGCTAGGCAAGTGCTATACCACTGATCTGTATCCCTAGCCCTAATATTTTAATTTGTTTCTTTGCTTGGACTTGGTGTTTACAGAGCAAATAAAGGGTTAAAGGTTGAATGCCAAAGGTATTAAAAATAAACATCTCCACCTTGCAAACACATTCTGTAATAATGATAAATAAAATTGGCAGAGACAGAGGTTTTTGGGCATCCTAGCAGAGCATTTGTGTCTTTTCTTTTTTTTTTTTTAACATTTTTATGACAACCACCCTTGAGAGAAAAATCTGAAAAGCTTCCCAAAAATAATGACATTAGTTGTGACAAGCCATAGAATGCATACTGTGTATCTAAGTGAATGTGGCCTTCTGAGTCACCACCATGGAAACGTCATTGCCATTGTTCAGAGTCTTTTTTGAATGGTTGTTTATGAACTACGTAAGAAAATCTATTTTCTTTTTACTTCCTTTCTGACCTAAAGCTTTAGCCTGATCTTACCAGACTTTGCACCAGCCCCTTTCAGTTGCTTCCAAAAATTACATTCTGCCTCAAAGGAGGAAAAAAAATAGCCCTGTTGAAGATGTGCAGTATCATGAAGAGCAAGCTATAGAGGACAAAGAGGAGGTCCCTCTTTCTGGCAATTAAGTATAGGAGCTATCCTGTGGGCTCCATACTGTCTTGGGTATCTAGAGTCTGATGTGTGTTTAAAAATCTGTTTGTAGTACTTGTGTTAGTTTTCCATCATTGTGACCAGATACCTGCCATAAACAGCTTCAAGGAGGAGAGATTCGTTTTGGCTCATGGCTTCAGAGGTTTCAGTCCATGATCATGGCTCCCTTGCTTTTAGGCCTGTGGCAAAGCAGAAACGTCATGGCCAAAGGGCATGGTGGGAGAAAACTGCTTACTTCCTGGCAGCCAGGAAGCAGAGAAAGTAGGAGAGAGCTAGACAGGAAGGGTGGGGGACCAGAAATAATGCCCAGGTTCATGTCCCCATGATCCACTTCCTTCAAGTAGGCCCTACTTTCTAAATTGCCCTTATCTCCCAATAATGCCATCATATTATGATCTCATCTATGGATTAATCCATTGATAAAGTTAGAGCTCTCATAATCCAATTACCTTCCAAAAGCCCTACCTCTGAACTTATGAGACTTTCGGAGTACATTTTTGATCTAATCCATAAAATTAATTTGTAATCATATACTACATTATAGAAAGCAAAACATACACTCCATTGTTGAAAGCCCAGTGATAGCTTACAAATTCTATCCTTAACCCTTTTGCCTGACTTCCTGGACAGGTCTAGAGCAGGTAAATGACTTCTGCAGTCTCATAGCTAGTTTATGGCTGAGATGGTGACAGAGTACAAGTTTTCTGATCTCAGTTTAGTAAGACTTTTCTCACCAAATGACGATGGATTTAAGTTTGTTTCCTTAAGAGTCTAGACATGACCAGGTAGTCTTGTGTGTGTATCTCTGTGTGTGTGTGTGTGTGTGTGTGTGTGTGTGTGTGTGTGTGTGTGTGTGTGTTTTCTGGGACCATTCAAGAAGGCCTTTTTGGAGAAGGAAGGTTGTTACTTTTTTTGATTCATTACTATATCAATATCAACTTTAAAAGATTATAAGAAAGAAACTTAGATGAATTCACCCATAATACCATGATATCCCAACACAGTAATTATTTTTATGCCTTTGGGTTTCCTTCCAATCTACCCAAACACACATTGCTTTTATGTAGTTGTAATTATGGGGCAAATATATAATCTGTGCACTGTATTTTTCTACTTGTTTTATACACCCTTCCCCTTGGTAAGCATATTTATCATATTTTGGTGGCAGGATAATAATCCCGTGTAGCCTGCTTGCCCAACCTCAGCCATAACCGTGCAAAGATGCTCAGGAGTGTTTCAAGGGGGGAAATCCCCCTTGTGCATGCTAGAACTACTGTGGTCAGTCATGGGTTTCTCAGCCTTCTGTGGCTTCTGTGACATGGGTGCCCTATTTGGTATCAAGTTGAAGAAGGATGGGCGGGCTTGGTGTACACACTCCACACTCCTAGGCCCTGACCCAAAGGTGTATAATGGGGTTGGGAAGGCTCACTTAGTGCCGCTGCTGAAGGATGGCCCCAGAGAGGACCTTTTGTACTCTCAGAAGTACATGTCTCAGCTGAGAGATGCCTCAAGGATGTCACAGCACTCAATACAGTGCTGGGGTGGGGAGCTCACTGGCTGGTGAGGGGAGATGATGATATAGAAGCTGAATCCCTGGGGTGAAGTTTTCACCAGCCCAGCAGGCTTTGCAGGATGCTGGCGCTTGCCAGTTACGCATCTGGTTGATGCCAAGGCCTCCTGCCCTTGACCACCAGGTCCTGTGGCTTTTGATGTAGCCTAGGCTGGGCTCATGACCCTTGATGGGTGAGAGAGACCTTTTGAGGGTTGAACTGCTGCTGCCGTCCTTACTGTATGAATATGCACCTAGCTGGCTCAGGGATAAAGTGCTTGGCATCTGGGGTGCAGGATCAGCTATCTTCCTGCTCTTTGGGGCACTTGTCTGCTGCTGCAATCCAGATATGTCTTTATCAGGACAAGGCCCAGTAGCTGGCACCTGCTGCACCTGCTGCCTGTGCTCCTCATCCAGTTCTTCACCTTCCTCTTTGCCTTTGAACCTCATCTGAGATGATGGCAGTTGGGCAGGAGAGCCAGCCAGGGTGAGCTGGGAGCAGCTTTGTCCTCTGAATCAGAATTCTTGAGCAGTCTTCATTTTTCTAGCTTCCTCCCCCATGGCTGCCACTCTTCCTCCTCCTGCTGCTGTTTCTGCACTCCTTCATTCACAGGCATGCCACCACAGGAAGTCCACGTGGGCCTGCTACTTGCTCAGATCTTTGAATTCCTGCTGTTTCTGCAGAATCTCCAACTCTAGCTTGGACTCCTTGGACTCCATTTTTCAGCACCTTCATGAAATTGCTCAACTCCTTCTGCCCTCTCCTTCCACACCCTCTTCCCCAGGAACTTCTTGGCCCAGAAGTTCAGCGAGGCTCTGTACTCCATGGTAGCCTCTGTGTTTTCAGGTTTGGGTTTTTTGAGACGGGGTCTCTGCGTTGCTCAAGCTGATCTTGAACGTGCCATTCTCCTGCCTTAGGCTCCCAAAGCACTGGGATTGCAGGTGTGTACCACCATGTCTAGCTGAGGGTCTTTCTTGAAGGTGGTCTCTGTCAGGCAGCACTAGATGTAGAAGCAGAAGACGGGCAGGTCTGGGTGGACCTCATTCTGCCCCACCTTTTGGTGAGCACTGAACTTCTTCCCCTTGTGGATGTAGTCTCTGTGTCTCGTGCCTCATGTTGAAGGGGGCCATCAGCTGGAACAGGTACTGTGGGACTTTGGGTAGCTTGCTTTTGGAGATCTTGAGAGATCATTTCAGATGGGTAGAATTTGTTTAAAACGTTTCACACCTACGTTTTTGCCTTCCATTCATCTTATAAGTGCCATAGGCTCTGTATTTTACCCACCTAAGTGAACTTGTCCAATAGTAACCTGTACCTCCCGTAACATCTCTGTACTTGGCTGGCCTTAACCTGTACTTCCGGTAACGTCACTTCCTTTCGCCTGTATTACTGGCTGCGGCGTACAAAGCTTGCCTTCTTTGGTTGTGATCTGATCCACTTCAACCTCTGAGTGTTTTTGTCTTCCCTCCTGAGTTGCAGCCTTGGAAATGTGAAATAAGAGTTACGGAGGCAGTTAGAATTTGGAGACGGTCCAGCCAGGTGCTGTGTATGGCCCCAAGAAGTCAGCAGCAGCTGGCTAGAATTTTGTCCCAATACAACATGGCTCCTAATTGTGCGTTCTTTTATTTACCAAATATGTATTAGTGTATGCTCTATATTTTTGGCTCTGGGAAGCCACACATTGTGACTCCTTCACATATGGGGGTCAGTAATGTTTTTTATATATTTTATGTATTTTAATGTATTTTATATATTTTTTAAAATCCAAAGCAGATAAGCTGAAATAATATCATTAATTCTAGGCAGAATGTACCTGGATATTTCTTTGTTATTTATTGTAGTTTTAACATCTTGTTCCAACTAAGAAGAAAAAAGTATATATAAACACATACAATTCATGTAATTTTAGAAAGCTCAGAAACCTGAAACCATCAATAGGTGGTAAAAGTTGTAACAAATGTTTTAAGATGAATATTGGGGTGACTGGTCGGTTTTCGATTTATGTCAGGTGTTTTGATGACAGCTAACATGCAGTCAAACCAATATTAAGTCCCATTGACTGCTGGGTAATGAGCTATTACGGAACATGTGCCGGGATAGTCAATACATCTTAGCACCTCTTAGTCATCTTTTCTTGCTCTATTGTGTCTATTAGCTTTTTGTGTAAAAAATTATTCCAAACTTGTGGCTTGGATAATTATTTATTACTTCTCATGATTTTGCTCAGCGCTGGCTCATCTGATGGCTGTGGTCAGCTGGTGGCTTGGCTGGGAATGCGTGATCTAGGATGGCCTCACTCACATGGCCGGTAGTTGGCCCACTTTCAGCTGGGGCAGTGTAGATGACTTGGCCATTTCTCTGTTGTCACACAGGCTGGTCCAGACTTGTTTACATAGCAGTGGTCACACCACAGGATTACCAAGAACAGCAAAAGAGCACAAGTGCCAATGCACAAAAACTTTTGCTTGCATTACACACGCAGTCATCCACATTGGCCAAAGCAGTCACGTGGCCAAGTCCAGAGTCAGTGTGGGAAAGGACTGCCCGCAGCCCTGCTGCTGCTTCCCACCCTCTTTTCTCTTTCCACTTTCCTTGACTGGCTAAATACATGGAGGCAGGAAGAATTTGTGTGGTCACCCCAGTTATCCCTGGCTGATCTTTTGGACCACTGTGCGTGACAGAGAAGCTGGCTTTGCTCCTGACCCGTCCACTGCTATTTTCCCAAGGTGTGAGGAATTACAGCTATAGTTCTTTTGTATGGATGAGACTGAGCCCGATTTTAAAATTGCTGTTTGTTATTGTTGCTGTTGCTGCTGCTGTTCTTGAAAAAAGGTAAAAGCAGAAGTTTAACAACAAAAGAAAAATTACCTTCCGTTAAAGGGAGCTTTTGGAAAATAACAAACATTTAGCTTAAGCCTGAATTCGAGAGTGGTGCAACATGTCAAGCCAGACTGAGTTGGACGTCCTTTTGGACCAAAGGTGGAATTTATGCCTTCCAAGGTGGCGGCAAGACTTCTTGCTGCCCAATTCTGTCTTTTTAGCTAGCTCTGAGCTGCCCACGTGGAGAAAGACATTCCTTATGCAGGCAAAACTACGTTTTTTCCTTGGTTGAAAGTCATATCTTTTGGACTGTGATTCTCAGAATAACTCTGCGTCAATTCCATACTCTGTAAGCCACAGACTCTGCTATCTGTGGATAGCAGATGTGAATTAGGATAATTTAGCTTTGTGCACAGGACTCCAAAAATCCATTAACCTACAGATCTTTCACTTTGATATTTGCTCCCTTTCTCTCTCCCTGTCTTACTTTCTCTCTTAAAATTACACAAGTCGAAAGAAAACTAATCTCACTTCAACAATCAACAACTCCCGACCTATCTTTTGTATACTTTCCACCTTCCTCTGGTTTATTTTGAAGCAGATCCTAGATATCACAGCGTTTCATCCATAAATGTTTCCATATTACATTGGCTTTTAAATAAAGCAAAACTTGGCACTGACTACTCTTTGAACTAGAGGAAGGGGTGTGTCTCTCTCAGGGAACCAAAGCCGGTAGTTTCCCTTTGACTTAACAGTAGGGCTTTTGTCTTACATGTAGACATCTCTAGTCACTGAAGGGACATCTTAGCTTATGTCAGTCTCACCCAGAGGAGGATCTGACGATAATACCTTGGCATTTGTTGTCTTGGCGTACAGCCTGGGCGGCTCCCCACTGCACAATCCTCGCTCTTCTCAGGCACTACCTTTAGGCATGGTTGGTTAGATGAGTTCCTGGATATCAGCCTCTTCATTCCTCTTCGTTTGTACCTCCCTAGTGGTAATGGCTCTAAAAATAAGACCTGTTTCTTTCAATGATCAGATGACATTAGGTATAGAATGGCAAATTAGAAGTATTCTGTAACTCCTTGGTGGAGAGGGGCTATGAATTTGTATTTGTGGTCATATGGGCATTTTTTTCCTAAAAAGATTTGTAAATCCCCAAAGTGATCTGTGAGGGCCAGAGAATGTAAGTGGCCTGCCTTCAATCCCTAGGTCACTTGGCAACTCAGTAACAGAGCTGACCCTAGCATACAGTCTCTCGGTCCACAGTCCAGGAATCCTGGCCCTAAGCCAGCTTTTGTTGGAAAGGTTGAAAATAAAACATGCTGAAGCCTTATTAGAAAGAAGAGATGTTTAAAGTGGTACATTAAAAGATTCTTGGAGACACTAAACTAATTACATAAATTAAACCAGATGCAGTGGCATGCATCTGTAATCTGAGCTACTCAGGAGGCTGAGGCAGGAGAATCACAAGTTTAGGGTCAGCCTGGGGAAACTTAGCAAGACCTTGACTCAAAAGAAAAAATTTTAAGAAGGGCTGGGGATGTATTTTAGTTCTTGATCCTGGGTTCAATCCCCATTACCCCCACCATAACAGGAGGCAATTGTAGGTATGATTTACTGACAACCAATCACTTTTTCAGAATAGTAACTGAAGCATTAAAATATTACAACATGGATCCTGTATTTATTTTTTAAATTTAGCTCTATTTTTATTTGCAATACTGGGCATTGAACTCAGGGCCTTTCATTTACTAGGCAAGTGTTCTGCCAATCAAGCTACATACATCCCTAGCCCTTAGTTAGAAATTTCTACATTCTTTTGTGATCACAAAGAGGTACATGGAGCTTTGGCTTTGTGTAAATAATTGAAAGCTCATTATTTCCCGGGTAAGGGCCTGTTAACATTATAAAATTAGTATTTACTAATTGATGGTACTTAAGAAGGACATTGCTAGGCTCTAGTTAGTGGAGTCTGGAGTGGATTCTAGTTTTTTGCTTCTCTTACCTGGGACTAGAGTGGGGTGTAGAAAAGCTGGGCTAGCCTCTTCCTTCTGGTTCTTTCTCTCACCCCAGCACCCCAACCATAGCTCCTGCTAGATTCCTTCTTTCCTCACAAGGCCTCTTGCCCATCTTTCCCTGAGGCCATCCTCTGGACCTAGGAGGACCAAGGAGGAGGGCTGGAAGAAAGGCAGGAAACAGTATACCTGCTCCAAAGTGAGGAAGCAAAATGAGGGCCACTGGAGGGAGAAAGGGTGCTCTCTCCTCCCCCACCACCCAGCCCTGTTTAGCCTAGCTCCGAGTGAGCGCAGAATGCCCGTGTGGCAAGTGTTGTCTGTTCCTCAGGGACAATGAGGCACTGTCCTCTTTGTTTGGGCCTATGAATCAGAGTCTCCAGTGTCCAGCAGCTGATGTACCAGAGTGTCGCTTAGCAAAGGTGTATTTTATAGACTCCAAATACAAGATGTAGGGAATTGCAGGATTCTGCCACCTTCCAAGTTCTACGAATTCTACCGGTACAGTATGGTTTCTGTCTACCTTTGCCCATTTCTCATGTGGATCTCCTGGCCAAATTGAAACACTTGCCTGCTGCTTCCCTTACAGGCGTGGATGTTCTCCACCTTCATCTTAAGTCTGGCTAGAACCTATGCCCTCCCCTTCCCCATCCCTACAGTCTAATTGTCCTTTTAGGCCTGCCCCAATTTCACTTTCTGGAATCTCATAGTTGGAGATTGTTCTCTTCAAAATCCCATTGCACCATATCTACAAAGATCTTATGGTTGTTTGTCCACATTTTATCTTCTTATCTGATATTCAGGTGGAGGCCTGTGTATCACGGCTTCTCCTTGCTGTATTGCTCTGTGACTTTCCATACTGGGCGTACAATACTGTTTTAATACTTGATGGAGAAGGTGCCTGTATCTCCGTCAGCTGTGTCTGAGTGGAAATTCTTTAAAATTGCACCTGATGCCTTTATCTTGAAGGACAAAATGAGAACAGAACTGCCAACACAGTGAAGCACTTAAGACCCGCTCCAAGCAACTGCTGCTGTTGTCACCTCACCTAAGGGAATGAAAGAGGAGGAATGAATCTGTGACAGTGTCCTGTGACTCAAATGCCACCTTTGATTTTGCTGAAGTCAGAATGGTGTTTGCTGATGTGTGGGGTTGCTCCTCACTTCCTTCACTTTGCCTTTTGGAATGATGGAGTGAGGGGGACAGGGAGGATGAATAAAGGTGCTAAACAGGGCACCCAAAAGCCAGGTCACTCTTCCACAGAAGGCCATGGAAGCAGCCTGCTGTTGTGATGTCTTTATTTTCTCACCAAACAACTATAATGGTTTTTTTAAGAAAAATTTTATTAGCACGTGTTTGCAGTACATGATGATCACATTCATTGTGGGGAGTTGGCACATGTACATAACACATCTTAATTCCTTTTTCCGTCTTTTTCTCTCCCCTCCATCCTCTGTCCATCTCTTGATCCCCTTCCTATTTTAGAAAGATCTGTCTTCCCACTTTCTGTTACCTTTTATTATTATTATTATTTTTTTTTTTTTTTTTTGGTGCTAGGGATCAAACTCAGGGCCTTGTGCTTGCAAGGCAAGCCCTCTAACCACTGAGCTAAATCCCCAGCCCATATTATCTATCTTTTATTTTGCTCTTTATTTGCTCTTTATTTGCTTTTATTTCTCTCATATGAGAGAAACCAAGTGATATTTAACCTTGTGTGTCTGATTTATTTCACTTAACATTTGGTCTCAAGGTGCAACCATTTTCCTACAAATGACTCAAGTTTATCCTTCTTTATGGCAGAGTAGTATTCTATTGTATATAAATATTTTCTCTATCCATTCATCTGTTGATGGACACAGGCTGTTTCCAAGATACAGCCATTATGGGTTGTGCTGCTATAAACATGAGTGTGCACGTATCACTGTAATATGATGCCTTTAACTCTTTTAGGAAGGTAACTAGAAGGGAAATAGCTGGGTCAAATGGAATTTCTATTTTTAGTTTTTTGAGAAATCTCCACACTGATTCCTATAGTGATTGTTTTACTGTGGATGATGGGGTCTGGGACAGGTTCCTAGGTTCTTGTGTGTGACAAACAGAGACGGGTGCGGCACGCAGCAGTAAGGAAAAAGCAGCAGTTTGTTAAGGTGATAGCACACTCAGAGTGAGCAGGCTCACGCCTGTGAAAGGAAAACGGCATCAGGTGCTGCTCCAGTTCCAGGGCACCTCTCACGGGGCTCTTCCAGAGCATGACTGACACAATGATTGACAGGATGCCAAGTCATATCAGCTGCGTCTTTACGCGTGTCCTTTCCCAGAATGCATCCTGGGCTGGGGATTCCGCACAGTGCTAGAGCGCTTGCCCAGCAAGCAGAGGCCCTGAGTTCAATTCTCAGCACCTCCCCAAAAATTAAATTGAAAAACACCATAATTCATGCCATTAGAATTGGATGTATGAGATGCAGTCCAAATGCGTGAACCTTTGGTGAGCTCCAGGTAAAGAAAGGTTGCTGTAGGTCATGCCTGCAGGTCTGGTGCACACGTGTCCTGCTTTGGAATTTTGGAATTTTCGGGTCAGGCTTGGGGTCCTCACCTTTCTTATCTCTGCCTCACATAGTAACCCTTAGAACAAAGGTGGCGTTGCTCAGGTTCAGGTGAGCGGCCCCACACCCCTAACTGTAGCATCTGTATTACTGGTACTACTTTACATTCCCAGCGACAGTGTAGAAGGGTTCCTTCCCTGCCCCGCAACCTCACCAGCATTTGCTAGGATTTGGTTTCTTGATGATCACCATTCTTTCTGGAGTGAGGTAGAACCTCAGCGTTGTTTTAATTTGCACTTCTCTAATGGGCAGAGATGTTGAACATTTTTCATGTATTTATTGGCCAGTGGTAGTAGTTCTTCTGAGATGTGTCTATTCATCTTACTTGGTCATTTTTTGATTGGGATTTTTATTTTAGGGGATCTAATTTTTTTTTAGTTCTTTATATATTCTAGATATTAGTCTTGTGTCTGAAAGAACAGCTGGCAACACTTTTTTCCCATTCTGTAAGTTGTCTCTTCCTTGTGTTGATTGTTTCCTTTGGTGTATGGAAGCTTTTTCTGATATGTTTCCATTTGTCCATTTCTGGCATTATTTCCTGTGTGACTGGCATTCTCTTCAGAAAGGTCCTTGCTTACTCCTATGACTTCAAGAGTTTTACCTGTTTAATCTTCCAGCAGATTAAGTGTTTCTGTTTTAACATTTAGATCTTTGATCCATTTTGATTTCAGTTTACTGCATGGTGAGAGGTGAGCCTTTAGACTCAATCTGTTTTCCCAGCACCATTTATGAAAGAGTCTATCTTTCCTCCTGTGTGTGTTTTCAGTCCTTTGTCAAAGATCTGATAGTTGAATGTGCCTGGGGTTGATCACATGCCTGTTTTTGTGCCAGTACCATGCTGTTTTTATGACAGTAGCCTTGTAATATAACATCGAATCCAGGATTGTGATATTTCCTGCTTTGCTCCTGTTACCCAGGCTGCTTTTGCTATTCCAGGTCTCTTCTGTTTAAGTATGAATTTTAGGATTGTTTTCTCTAGTTCAGGGAAGAATGCTTTTAGGATTTTTTTTTCCTTTTAGGATTTGTATTGGGATTGCATTAAATCTGCGTATCAGTTTTGGATGTATGACCATTTCGACTGTATTGCTTCTGCCTACCCAGGAATAGGGGTATCTTTCCATTTTTCTGATGTCCTCTCTGATCTCCTTTTTCAGAGTACTGTAGTTTACCTTGTAGAGGTCTTTCACCTCCTTGGTTGGGTTAATTCTTAAGTATTCAGTGCTTCTTCGTTCAGCAGCTATAGTGTTGAAAGTGTCACCAGACTGGGTCTGAGGAGATTCTGGAAGCTGAGATGAGGAATTTAACCATCTTAAACACAGGATGTTTGGACGTTCACTGACTCCTGTCTCAGAAAAAGAATTTTTAGGATTCATGAATAAGAAACACAGAAAAGGTTTATTAGGCAGAAATTTTAACGCATGCTCAGGAGTGGAATGTGGGCTCAAGAGGGAGAGAGTGGCGGGGGGAGACAGGAGAAAGAGAGGGGGCATTATGAGCTGAGGTGGGTATATTTATGGGGTCTTGGGGGTGTCTTCAAGAAGGGTGATCTGGGATGTGTGTTCCTGGTGCCTATCAGGTCACCCATCTGGCAGGCTTTGTCAGAATCCAAGCTGTCTGCCCGAGTCAGAAGCTGAGATCAGCTGCCCACTAATTTTGCCACTTCCCCAAGGATGGGGGAAGCGCAGTTTACAGGTGAAAAGGACAGATCCAAAGGCCATTTTACAGGCTTATTGTGCCCCTGAGACCTTTAGGAAATTTTTTGCTTGAGTTTTTAGTAGGGAAAAAGGCTCCAAGTAACTTTTGTGTCCTAAAGCTGTAGTTCTTCTTAAAAGTACCGTTTTTTCAAATCCTGATTTCCTTGTCTTCTTTCTACCTTTTTTTTTTTTTCTGTCCTACTGCAAAACCTTTCTCTGTGACTATTTAGGGATCTCTGAAAAAGGAGGGTTCTCCCAGGAGATGCAACCCAATCTGCACTGTTTGAGGTCAGTGATTTTCACAAACATAGACGTTTAAGATGTTAACAGACCAGATGGAAGAAGGAATCGTGAGACTCAGAGTGACACTGTACAGTATGTAGTGTGCTTTCTACTGTGTGTGGGTTGAATGCAAGTGTTTAAGATTCACAGATAATCAAAAAACTGGTACTGTCCAGCTGTCTGTCGCACAGGGACCTTGGCTGAATCAAACCTCACCGTCCCCACCCTGCCTAGAGGTCCCTGAAGGCCCCGCATCTTCCAGTTCTGCTCAGTGGCAGCAACCCAGCCTCCAGTGAACAAGTGATTGATGACAGTCAATGGATTAAAGTAGACAACTAATTGTAAACTGGAAATGTTTTTAAAGATAAAAATAGCCCCCCCTTGATGAAACCATGCAAGGGCTTCCTTTGGAGTTTTCTTTTAGTAGACCCGGATATTAGCCAGGGCAGCTGCAGAAGGAAGCTAGTGCACTGTAAAGGCTTCTGCCTCAAGTCTTCCTCCTCTTCTCCCATTGCTTCCAGTGAGAGGCTGATGAACTGCCCCGAGCTATACCACCAGTCCAGACTGGTCTACTCCCTGCAGAAATGGAAACAAAATTCACGCGGGCCCTTTCTGCTCTGAAGTTCCTGTTTCTGAGTGCAGCCACCTAGCTCAGATGCCAGCCAGGTGTGGAGGCCTGTGCTGTGCCATGCCCCCCACCCCGGAGGCCACTGTGACCTTCTTGGCCTTGCACAGAGTGGGGGGAGTGGTCAGGCCATTTGTGTCGATGTAAAAGCTCATTGCCAGATTAACTGGACAGCAAGATTTTCCTTGTTCCACTATTTCGGATCTTCAGAATGTAAAGTTTCCTGATGAAGTTTTGTCTGTTGTGGTTTCAGAGGAAACTGTCTTTGTTTTTCCTCAGCCCCTCACCTGCCTCTGGTGCTCCCTGCCTCCTAAGGCCCTGGAGTCTCTAAGGAGACTTGCTAATGGCTTAATTGTTTTGTTTATTCTGCTTCTGGAAAATTCCTGTAGCTTCATCTGCACCAGAGAAAGTTTCTTGTGTCTTGGCATTTCCTCGGTTTTGAATGGCTCTTAATGTTTGCCGTTAATGTTTTTCGAAAGGTAGGTAGAGCCTTAGTGATTGATGAGTGCGGCTTTCTCTCACTAGAGATTTTTCTGGGTGTGTGGTAGAGAAAGGGAGAGAAAGGGAGAGGATTTGAAAAAAAAACTATATTCACCTTATCCATACAAACTATAGATTATTTTTGAACCTGATATCACAATGACATTTGTGTTCACAGACTTTAGGTATTAGGGTTAAAAGATTAATGTGTAGGATGGTGCTATTTAACCAGACAAAACCATCACGTGTACAGAGCTGTGGTTTGCTTTTCAAACTGTAGAAATGTAGCGGAGCTTTGTTTACTCCACTATGACAAAGAATTCCAAGTATATGACTACTCTGGTTCATGTGGTGAGAGCATTTTTATAATTTCAGCATGAGCAAGACATTTGGAATCAAAGGTGTGCCCTACACTGGGACAGGAGTTTTTAATGCAGCGTGGAAACTGACTTTTGAAAGAGAAATGTGAAGGTCAAAGATACTTCAGTCCACTGATGCTGGTCCTGTTTAGGGTGCTGGTCCCCTTAGGACAAAAATGCTCTCATTTCCCGAAGACTGGAGTTTGGGAATTTCAGACCTGGGAAATCATGCAGTAGTTCTTAATGTTATGAATCACTCAAATACTGAATAATGCAATTTTGAGGAATGTCGCTTTCAACGGCTCCTCCCATTTCCAAATGTGTGCATGCTGTGTTCATGAGTGTGTGTGTGTGTGTGTGTGTGTGTGTGTGTGTGTTTTCTCTGCTTTGCATTCTCCATAATTCCCTGTGGAGGCTCCAGAGCCTTTCAGGGCTGGTTTGCTTTTGTGAATTTCAGTTTTCCATGCCAGTGAGAAGAAATGTATCTTCCATTGAAACCAGCAATTACCAAGCGCCAAGTTGGTATTGTCCAGCACTTGTGCACTGTTTGAGGTTTTGGTATCATTATTTTGTCTGATTTATGGAATAGGAAGCAAATGAGTCGGGCAGCATGTTCAAGGTCACCCATCTGAAAAGGGGCAGAGGAGGGCTATAAATCCCAGGTCACCTGAATCTTAGGTCCACTTTGGAGAGGAGCCTTCTGTCCCTAGACATGTGTGTGTGTCTTCCAGGGTGGGGCCAGGACCCCGCAGCCTGGCTTCCCCTGGGAAGGTTTCAGAGGTGCCACCCTCAGGGCTCCACCCCAGACCTCCTGACTGTCAGTCTGCACTTTATTCAGGGTTCTGGGTGGTGGTGGAACAGCGCTGTTCCTCCTAGCTGAGTTTCCTTTTAGAATCTCCCTAGTTTACAGGGATCATGGTGGTCCCAGAGACTCTGAACATGTCCCCAGAGGAAGTACGGTGTTCGCTCTCCAGGACATCATTTCCCAAGGACCAGGAAGCAGCCAAGTAGCCCAGGATCTCTAGTTATCCTGTTCAAGCCAAAAATAAATGGCGATTCTTAGGCCTGGAATTGAGGGAAATTTCTCTCCCAGACAGTTCTAGAGTCCAGCCGTCCTTAGCATGTTAGAAAGCTCTCAGCCCCGGTGTCTCCTGTGGCTGTAGGGGATGCCCCGCTTCCCACCCTTACTGAGCCCTCTGACCTAATCTGTCAGATCTGCAGCACCTGAGAACAGATTTTTGTCAGGCCAGAGAGAGAAGAAGAGATCCAGCCGGAGAATATCATAGAATGCACATGGGGAAGGGCACCGAAAAGTGCAGCCTCCAGGCCTGGCGCTGGAGAGGGTGTGCTTTTCCTCCTGGCCGGGTTTACTTTCAGGAACCCACTGGCATCTGTGCCTGACCCTGTAGGACCCTTCAGTCTTTCTCCTTGCACTTGACTCAAGTTCCTTCCCGATGCACAGCCCTCAGGCCGCTTTGAATCTGCACTGTCTTGCGCTGGGACCACAGTGAGGATTTCTTAAGGGTGCTTCAGTCTTTCCCTGTTATTCAGAAACAACACTGATAGAATCCACTTTGAGGCTGTACACTTTTCATGGGTCGCTGTCACTCCGAAAACACATTTGTAGGGCCGGAAGTGTACGTGCATGAAGCCTTGGGCTCAATCTCCAGTACCACCAATAAATAAATTCATGAAATCACTAACCCCATTGGCAGGCTGTGTCCAGCCACCCCTACTTTCCCACAGTCCTTCTCGAAAATGTAAATTACACGAGGCCATCCTGAATGCCTCTCCCTGCTGTTAGCTCGAACATGATAGGCTCCCAGTAGGTGTCAGTTGAGGGAATAAATAGTTTGGCAAGTCAGCCTGTTTTCCATCTGACCTCCCTTCCCTTTCTTCCCATTTATCTGGATCCTGAGAAGCCCAACGTTCTTTTCCTGGAAACCTTGACTTGGATCACAGAAAGAATAGTCCCTTCCAATCATAACCATTGTAAGGGAGTTATATATTTAGTACTAGACTGTAACCCATTGAGGTCAGAGTGATTTATATTCTTTGTACTTTGCAGATTTGCCATGTTTCTCTTTGGCCGCCTGCGGTCCCGTACAACCCCATCACTCCCTGTCAGGTGTTCAGCACTCGAGCAGGGAATTAGGATGAGCTATGCACCAGGCCTCTCCAGGCATGTGTGTGTGGTCCTAGGGCAGGGACTGCATCATCTTATGTGTGTGTGTGTGTGTGTGTGTGTGTGTGTGTACACGTGTGCACCTGAGCGTTGAACCCAGTGCTAGGCAATCGCTGTAGCACAGAGCTACACCTCTGGCACCATTTATAGTTTGTTGAATGATGAATGTTATCAGCTTTGTCCTTTTAACTCTTACCTGTGTCCTATTCCTTCATGTCAGATCTTGGCACTCCCAATTCTGGATTTCTGCAAGTGAATAAAAGTTAATGAAACTGTGACTCAGCCTACCTTGAAACCAGGGTGTGAGGCTGAGTCAGGAGACAGCAGCATCGGCTCTGTTCCTCCCTGAGGGGTGGCAGGAGCCTGCCAGGTGACCCAAGAGGAAGGTTTCCCTCTTCATTGTGTGCTGGAACCAGGCAGATCAGAATGTTTAACTCTATAATTCAATTTCAGCTTGTAAAAAGGAAGTGAAGACCAGTTTGCATTCTCTTTTCTAGGGATGATATACTGAGTGTTAATAAACATTTTCAAAGCTTGGACTTTTCCCCCTGAGGCTATGCAGAGTGCCCCAGTCTGATCGTCACTGAAGTTCTGTACTAAACCTCTGTCACTTCACTGCCTGTCCCAGAGTAAGAGCAGCGATCCCCAAAACAGTTACTACATTACCATCTTTCTAACTGACTGACCCACTAAACTTTAGGGAAATTCTACCATTTCTCTCCGATCTCCAGTCTCTGAAAGAGTTTCATGTTGCCTGTTAAGGAAATACCTCAAAGTTGAAATCAGTTGAGCAAAGTATGAAATGTCTCAGGAAACCGACACTTCTCTGATGGATCAGCCCAACCTCAGGCTTCCTCATGTAGTTTGGGGAGAGCTAACTGGCAGATGTAGAGTGCCTCCATTCTTGGTCTACAGAAAGTAGTATCCTGTCTGCATCACAGAGAATAAACACCAGATGGAAGTGACTTAGTAATCGATTCATTGAATTGGGACAGCATAGTTTGCCTATCTGGAAAATTCTTGGCAAAATTTCTCCCTGCCCTCCTCCCTAATTGGCTGAGTAATTTATTTAGTGGTGCCGGGGATCGAACTCAGGCCCTTGTGCTTACAAGGCAAGGACTCTAATCACTGAGCTAAATCCCCAGCCCCAAGCTGAGTAATTTAAAGATGGTTTTTGAGTTGAAATATTGTGAACAGAGAGAGTTCAGTTCACCCCATCGTATGTGGTCGATTGTTGACAGTGCATTCCTGGCTGTGCAGGGAAAACACTCTTTTCTGCGTTCACCCCGGGCTGGAGGAAGTGCAGCCGTGGTTCGAGGCATTGCTAACGCGTGATCTCAGCAGTGTTATGTGCAGTGCGACCACATCTTCTGTTAGGTGGAAAGTTGTAATTGCATTGGGGATTTAGCTCAAGAGATAAAATGCTTACCTAGCAAGTGTGAGGCCCTGAGTTTGATCCCCAGCACCAACCCCCCAAAATATAACTGCAAGCAGAGGTAATAAAGATGTATGTGTGTGTGTGTGTGTGTGTGTGTGTGTGTGTGTGTATAATATACTTAGATGTTCATAAGAGAAGTTAGAGGAGGTCATTGGAATAAGTACTACTACTGTGTTTCCCAGAAATAAGACCTACCAGAAAATAAGCCCTAGCTGGTTGTTACCATGGTGATAGCTTGTGTTGTGCAGAAGATGAGATGTCACTGTTTTCTTGCCTGGTGGCTACTCTGTGAGGCGGGTAAGGTGAGGATAGGCTGATTGGGGCTGGCATTTTTGATCTCTAGTTTTCGAGGCTGATTATTTTCTCGTTAGGTCTTATTTCTGGGGAAACATGGTAGTAAGGTTTCCATTGACCCCTCCCCCTTCTGCCTGGGTGTCCTACTGTGCCCAGGTCTTAGATATGATTCTGGGTCTAGGCTCTACAAAACCACATCCCCTGTGTCCCACTGCCTGGCCCAGACAATGTCCTCTTCCATATGTCCATGGCCCCTGATTGGAAATGTTCGTACATCATGCACCATGGTCTACCCATACATTTTGCATCTCACTAGGAGCTTGCCCTCTGGAGAGTGAGGTTGTTTCTGACATATCAGTGCTCCCCAGCCAGCTCAGATTCACTCTGGGGGCTTTTCCAAAATGTCAGTCCTTGGACTTTATCCTAGGCCTGCTAAAATCAGAGCTCCTAGGGGTACGATCCAGACAAAACTGGAATACGCTGAAAAAGCCTCTTGGGTGACACCTAAAAGCAGCCTAGATTATGGATCATTGACGATGGAGAGACACCAAGCACCTACTGATCAGGACACATTTTTGCCATGTTGCAGCCAACTACGTCTCTTAGAAAGTTTGGTGCTTTGTTTTTGCTTTTTTGTTAGGGAAGATATTTGATTCATAGAGCTGACTTCTGTGGAAAGAAGACTGGTTCTGAGGGGACTTTGCAAAAGGTTCTCCTTCGTGTCGTAGCCCCTGGAGGTTTCTGTGATGTCAAGGCTGCGTGGCTCCATCCCTTGCATCCACAGTCCCCTGCCTCCTCCCACTGTGGCATGAAACCATTTTTCATGGAGGTTCCTAGTGATTCCAAGCTGGATGCCACTGCCCTGAACTCTGTGCAAGTCAAATGATGCAGGGCTTGTATTTTTTCTTACCTCCAAATTGTATATAACTCTATATATTTTTTTTCCAGAGCTTTTTTTTTTTTTTTCCTTTGAGAAGAGTCTCAGTATGTAGTTGAGGCTAGATTTAAACTTGCTATGTAGCCCAGGCTGGCCTTGAACTCTTGATCTTCCTGCCTCAGCCTTCTGAGTGCTGGGATCACAGACATGCATCTCTACACCCAGCTCTCTAGAACTTTCATGTATTTTAAAAATACAGTTCCTTATGTCATTGCATTTATGTTCTCGGGTGAGGGAGAGGTAAAGCTTTTAGAAAATGGAGACCTAATAGTCCTAAAAGTAATCTATTAAATAGTGCGTTGTTTCTCTTACATTCTAAAGTGCCACTTTATCCTATATTAAACTTACGTCTATAATTTGTTTCTGGTCTCCTCTGTTCCATTAATCCTTTCCTCTATCCTGAGCCAGCTACCAGTACCACACTGTGTAACTACTCTAGTTTTAGAATATAGCTTTACATCTGTCTGGGCAAGATCTCTCTTACTTACATTCCTTTCTAAATGAGTTCTTGGTAATTCATTTTACCCTTGGAGATAAAATTTGGTTTCAATGTATCAAAGTTTCAAAAGAAAATCTCTATAATTGTAGGGGTTGGGGTGTAGTTCAGTGGTAGAGCTCAGTGGTAAAGCACTTGCCTCATATGCACAAGGCCCATCCCCAGCACCACATTAAAAAAAAAGAAAATGGAAAACTTTCACGAAGTTGCATAGACTCTGTAGAGAAATTTGAGAAGGTGAACTAACTTTCTTTTTTTTAATTTTTATTTTGCGTTTTTGAGACAGGGTCAGTCTCACTAGGTAGTTTAGGCTGACCTGGAACTCACTGCACAGTCCAGGCTGGCCAGGCTGGCCTCAAATTTGCAGTGATCCTCCTGCCTCAGCCTCTCAAGTGCTGGGTTTTACAGGTTTGCGCCACCACGCCCGACTTTAACTTTCTTACTAAGTTTATTACTTGCATTTTGTAAACTGTTATTCCTGGTTTAAATGGGATTGTTCCCCTAATATTACCTTTTGAAAACATTATTACTCTCATTCATATTTTGTTCACATGTTACACTTTTCCCCCTAGTACTGGGGATTTAACACAGGATCTTGTGCTTGTTAGGCAAGCGCTCTGCCACTGAGCTAAATCCCCAGTCCCTGGAGTCTCATTTATCTGAATGTGAAAGGATGTAGCCTTCTGGCTTGTTCCATTTTTTATCTTGATTCAAAAAAACAAAACAGAACAGATTCTCTCCGAGTGTTCCAGGGCACGACTCATGAACAGAGGGACCCAGGCCACCATTCTGCGGGCTCCCAGAGGCCAGAGAGCCGGTGGGCAGGAGGACAGAGGCAGTGGAAAGGTCGGGAAGGTGCAGGTAAAGGCAGGTGTCGGAGGGGGTGCCAAGTCTGCTTAGGAGAGGACGAGGCGGGGCCAAGTCTTTGCTCAGGATCTAAGAAGAAAAAAGGAGGACTCAGTATCACAGTCTCTGAGCTGGGGAAAAGTGCTTTGCAAACTGTAGAGAGATAGATGTCTTAGGGAGCATCACCCGTGTGTTCCCGCCACCCTGGAGGACCTGCCCGGGGCGAGCTTGTCCCAAACCAGCCCATCTCCTCCAGGGTTCCATGCATAACTTCCAAGGAAGTTTTGTGTGAAAACAGAGGACACTGTGAGGTAGATCTGTTTGTTGTTTGTTTCCCCCAGTCGTGAGGATAAAACCCAGGCTTATCCTACCACGGGGCTACATCCCTGACTCCTTAAAGTTTTTTATGAGTCAGAGTCTCAATTGTCTGGGTTTGCCTTGAACGTGTGATCCTCCTCCCCAGCTTCTTGAGTGCTGGGACTACAGCATCTGTCCCCTGCCTGGTGTAAATTAACTTCTTAGTCTAGAAACGCATCTAAACCATGAGTGACACACAGAATGCCATGTGGATTCAGGGCTTGGTGAACGCGCTATCAGTTTCGGGTCCTCACAGACTAAATACCCTGCTTCTTCCCCGCCAGGGCGTGGGAGAAAACAAAGTCCCGTCCCTGGTTTTCCCTTCCCTTAACCATCTTGTATCACAGGAATATAGAAGTAAGCAAGGCAGTCCTGGTTTACTGAATCTCAGTGTCCTCTTCATTTAAGACTTTTCTTAAATACTTCCTTCAGATTTTACCCAACAATAAAAGCAAAAAAAATGAATTAGTTTTAATTGTAACTTACAATATCTAAATAAATTAGGAGAAAAATAGTAAAAAAGGCAGAACCCCATTAGAAAAGGCAATTAGTTGCAAAACGTGATTGTAAATATGTCATCCAGTATTACTGTGACTAATACTACGTGTGGAAAAAACTCAGTGAGGTCACAAAGAAGCACCCCAAGTGTTTTTCCTCATTTGACAATTTTCTTTCTTGCTTCAATATCCCTTAGAAACTAGACTGTGTTAAGAAAAGATTTCCGTGCATCATGGAAAGAGAAACTCAAGGAAAAATTTTATGTGAAAATTTCGCTTCACTTAATATAAATGTCAGTTTGGATTTTAAAAATTCTCGTAGAGAAATCCTTCAAGGCAGCCAGGCGCAGTGGCTGAGGCGTGTAATCCCAGCACTCTGGGAGGCTGAGGCAGGAGGATCATAAATTTGAGTTCATACTGGGCAATTTGGTGACTTAGAAAGACTGTGTCTCAAAATAACAATAAAAAAAGACCTGGAGATATAGTTCAGTGAGAAGGCCCTAGATTCAGTACCCGGTATGGCAGAGAGACCGAGAGAGAGATGAGCTGGTTGATTCTTTGATGAATTAGATGTGAAGGCAGGTAGAACTCCTCCTCCTTTTTCAGTCTTTAATCCACCCAGCTGCCAACCCCCTTGTTTTTCCACACTGCAAAGTTAGGAGCCTCCCTTACTCTGAGAATATAACAACCACCCCTTCTTCCTTTCAAAAGAGACTTTGCCAATCCAAGTGCATTTATTCCTGCACATCTGTGATTTCCATATGTTGAATTCTATCCCACCTATCTTAATTTTGTTTGGGTTGTCATATATTCAAATTGCACCATTCTCTAGTAAGGGGATCTTTAGGAAAGTTGCCATAGGAATGAGAAGGAAAACGGTGACAGAACC
Organism: Hystrix cristata; assembly: GCA_004026905.1. NCBI lineage: Eukaryota > Metazoa > Chordata > Mammalia > Rodentia > Hystricidae > Hystrix > Hystrix cristata. Next base: position 34,844 of record PVJO010001367.1, on the reverse strand, counting down.
ATCCGATTGGGAAAGGGGAACATAGGTGAATCAAAATTGAAAAACTCCAGGAAAGGCACCTCAAGTCTCTGGAAGAGCTCTTGGGAGGGCTCGGGCTGGAGGAAGTGGGCCGCAGAGCTGGCCTGCTCCGATGCGGGTGATGGTTTTGGAAACAGGTCCGCAGTGTGGAATAGGCTGTGTCAAGGATTTTCCACCTCGAGTAACCAAGTTATCTTATATTTCTGTCTGTGCTTGGGAACCAGAGGTCAGCCAAACATTTGGTTAGAGAATCAGGCACCGGGAAACATCTCTCCTTACACAGAAAGTCTGCATCCAAGCCCTGGGAATTCCACACCATCCATTAGGACCACCGGGGAAGAAGACTCTGAAGGGTCCCTGTCTATGGCAGGATGATAAAATAGAGTTTAAGCATCCAGTACCTGCCATTGGTCATTCAGGATGATAAAATGTCATGAGTAGTTTCTTTATAGGGTGCAGGCCTTATTGTTCAAATGTCTATTTTTAAATATTGATGAGATGTTTGGTGTTCCACCCAGGTGGTTGATTCTCTTGAGGGTTTGCCCCTTTGCATCCTAAATGTTTCCCCAGAGCAGTCAGGGGCCTCTGGAAGTGGCCACAGGATCCAGAGGGGGTGGTCCCAAGAGAGCCTGCAGGACATCCTGGACTGGCCAGGGACATCTTGGGGCACAGAGTCGCTGGCTCAGCACTTCATGTCCAGGTTAGGGGAGCTGTGTCCTAAGACCACTGAGGAAATGATTTTTTCCTCTTCATAATTCAGCCCCGTGGCCCTCTCACCTGCCAGGAGGTTGAAAAACTCTGCAAGTCTGCCAGGCACAGATCTGGGAGTCAGGAATGCGCTGTGTGCTGCTTAAGCCATTTCAGCTCCTCCTTGAAGCAAAAGGAAAATTTTAGCCCTGACCTAGTTTACGTGGCTACTCTAAAAAATTCCCATTGGTGATCATAGAGATTCAGTTGTCAATAGAAGAGGCTACTGAATTCCTAAGCAATTGATTCATCTTTTTTTTTTTTTTTTCCCAAATCTAAACAATTCTTGCTTGGCCTCACAACACAATTGTTGCTCTGGGCTACTTTAGTTACGCATAGTAGTTGAATCTGCAAATACCGTGGGGCTTACTTCCTTCAGGAGGATTTAGTGTGATTAATTTGCCCTCTTGGGTGACGTTTCTCAGTTGAGTAGGAGGTAGAAAAGAGCTGAGCTTAACCAGATTAGCCACATCGTGGATAGGAAAACACACGGGGAGTGTGTTTAAGTGATTTGCCTTATTACTTAAGGGAAGATGTTTCTAAGCTTGGGCTTTACTTTTCCTGTAAGAACTTTATGAACAAGATCTTTTAGACTATGAGAGTTTGGATGTTCTTTTAAGTCTGGTACTATAGGCTAAAGCTCTATTTTCTGCCAAATGCAAAATAGTAGAACAGAATAAAACCATTACATTACAAAAATCTTATCTGATGAATGTTCAAGTTTTTAAAAAAATCATGATTAATTTCACTGCTTATACATCTGGATAGTGCATCTCCTTTGCTGTGCGGTTTCATAATTGCCTGACTTCATATGCTTTACATTCATACTTCTTGTAAACTCACTTTGGAGCCAGGAACAGTGATGCATGCTGTAATCTCAGGACACAGGAGGCTGAGGCAGAAGAATCACTGTGACTTTGACACAAGCCTGGACTACATAGTGAGACCCTGTCTCAAAAAAAGTAGTAGGGAGCCCAGTTTGAATCTTGGCTCTTGTAATTTTACATCCATTCTCTCAGTTTTTACATCTGTAAAATAGAAATATTCATAATAATAAAACACCTTCTGGGGTTGTTTTGGAGATCAGATGGAATAAAGTATCAGGAAATGTTTTGTACACTATAAACAATAACTGTAAGAAGAAATTATATAAGCATAGATTTATTTTAAGACTACAGGTTCTTAGGGTGTGCTGTATGAATCACTGGAGATACCAGAGAACTTTCAAGATGGTCCAAGACATGTCTAAAATTCAAATTCAAATGCTTTTTAAAACATATAGGCATAGCTGGGCATGGTGGCACACACCTGTAATCCCAGCACTCAGGAGGCTGAGGCAGGAGAATCGCTGAGATGTCAACTCCAGCCAGGGCGACATTAGTGCATTCAAGGCCAAGTTGAACTATGTAGTGAGGGCCTGCTTCAAAAAACCAAAACCAAACAAAACAAACACACAAAAGAAAAACTACGTAAACTACATAGGCTCAAAGATAAGACACTAGTGCATTCTGAAACCTGAATGTAAAGACACATGAATAGACATTAAACAGATTTGGGTTTTTGTTTCATTTAGTTTTTCGAGGCAGGGTCTTTCTATGTAGTTCAGGCTGGCCTTGAACTCACTGTGTAGCCCAAGCTGGCCTGGAACTCATTGCTATCCTCCTGCCTTAGCCTCCTGAATGCTGGGATTACAGGCATGTGCTACCACAACCAACAAACAGATTTTTTAAAAAATCTATAAAAAAGCTTTAACTTTTGATATTTGCTGGGTGTAGCCATCGAGAGGACTGGCAACTACTGGACACTGCAGGATTGTCCTGAGTGATCAGAGAGCCCCATGCCACACAGCCAGGTTATCATCTGCAGAGGGCCGTGTGATTGTGTGTTCTCTGACATCCCTAACATTCCTCCACACAACTCAGGGCGTACGCGGAGTCAGAGGACAAAGGCCCTTCTGACCATTCCCCAGGGGCGTGATCCTGCACCTGCCAGTCTGTAGGTAAATGAGTGCTGACTGCTTAGCCAGGGCCAGTCTGGGGCAGGAGGTGTAACGCAGTTGAAATCTGAGCCCCTTCCATCCTCCTGGCCAGGGCTTCTCTGTGTTTGCAGCCCTCACCATCATGTGGCTCATGCGCAGGACCATGACAGAAAGCAGCCCTTGGTATGGAACCATGTGACGTTTTATTCTTCTTCTTTTTTATTATTCTTCGTATCCAGCACAGACTTGTTGGTGCAGAAACCATGCCATCCTGATGTAGCTCCTGAATCGCCACTCGATGCTTTCAGATCCCCTCAGCCTGCTCTTGTCGTGGAGCGCCTGAGAGGGGCTTCAGGGCATCAGCAAATTCTTTGAGGAGGGTCCACCTCCCACTGCACATCGAGAAAAACACACGGGTCCACCCAGTTGTGCCAGAGCTTGTTCTTTGTCTTCTTTAATCTTAACATCAAGATTGTACTTTAGGGGTTGGGGATTCAGCTCAGCGGTAGAGCGCTTGCCTAGCACATGCAAGGCCCTGAGTTCAATCCCTGGCACCCCCAGAAAGAGACTGTACTTTGATATTGAAGAGGTATGGGGCTGGGATACAGCTCAATGCTACAGCATGTGTTTAGCAAGCACAAGGCCCCAGAGCATTAATAATAATAATAATAATAATAATAATAATAATAATAATAATAATAATAATAAAGCCAGCCGTGCACTACACAAGGACTGAATAAAGATTATTCTAAGTAAGCTTATATACCACCAGGGGATCCTTGTATTTCTGTTTCATAGTTTGACCCACTGCTGGTGCAAATACTTTCTTTTATGTAGTCTCTTCTTTCTTTCTTTTCTCTTTCTCCCTGTCTCTTTTTTTTTTTTTTTTCACGTGTGGTGCTGGGGGTAGAACCCAAGACCTTCACACTGAATGACATCCCCAGCCCCTTTTATTTTTTATTTTGAGACAGGGTTTTGCTAAATTGCTCAGGTCAAACGCGAACTTGCAGTCCTCCTGCTTTGGCTTCCCAGAGTGGTGGGATTACAGACATGTGCTGCTCTGCCTGGGTTAACTTTTTCCTTACAAGAGATATTAAAGACTTAAGTATTTGTATTAGTAAATTTGTTAAAATTCCACAGTAACATTCTCAGCCCAGAGGGGTTGGGAGCTGTATTTTTTGCTAATTAGCGTCCCTTGTCCGTGTGGCAGTTGCCCTTTGGAAGGATGACCATGACGACACACCTGGGGTGGCTGGGGCACAGGGGTGGGGAAGTTTATGACAGTCTGGCGAGTAAATAATGGCCGGTGTGTAGAGCTGGCGAGCTTCTCAGATTCCTCAGTTTTTTCACCCTGTCGGACTGGACCACAAGACTTGGTGGTGTGGCGAGCAGGCCACTGACACCCTCGCTGGTGGCTTCTAGTCATCTTACAGAGAACAAAGCTTTGGACAGAGTCAGTGGCATTTAATTGCTGTCGTCAGATTCTATTTTGGGATCATGGCTGTTTCTGGCACACAGTCACCAGTGGGGAAGGTTCTGTCACCATAGTGGAAAAAGACGGTATTTAGAGCATTTTCCTGTGTGCACCTCAGAAATCATCAAACATGGTCACATATTGAAGAGCAGGGCTGTGGGTTGCCTTGAGACTCAGGTTGCTGGTCCTCATTTGAAATGATCCTGTTGGTCCTAAGAATGAGCCAGAGGAAGCACAAAAAGCCAGCACGTGTCTATTTACAGGCTCACCAATGGCATGAGAGAGTTGACAGTTATAAAAATAAGGTGACACAGCTGGGCGTGGTGGTGCATGTCTGTAAAATGCCTGTAATCCTAGCACTTTGAGAAGCTGAGGCAGGAGGATCTCAAGTTGGAGCCCAGTCCAGGCAACTTAACAATTTAGTGAGACCCTGACTCAAAAATCAAAACAAAACAAAACAAAACAAAAAGATTGGGGATATAGCTAGAATGAAGGCCCTGGGTTCAACCTACAGTACCAAAAAAAAGTAACATTTTGGAATAATTGGAGAATAATTCCAAGTGCCTAAAAACTATAATTTCCTATAAGCTCACAAAAATGGTGGAGGACAAGACATTCACTAGGTTTCTTTTGTATCCGTCACTACAACCTTTACTTAGTTGCTCTGTTCAGTCCAGAAGTCACATGTGTGTCATACGTGTCCATACGATACGCCGTTCCTGGGGCATCATTCAGAAAGCAAAGCACAGTTGCTGTCTTCCGTGAGCACGCACTGGTTCCAAACTGTGGACTTAAGTATTTGCTGGGAGCTCAGAGGTACGTGTTGAATCTCCTCTTGTGGTTCAACTTTCCGATTCTTTTTTTTTTTTTTTGAGGGGGGTGCTGGGAATCAAACTCAGAGTCTCGAGCTTGCTAGGCAAGTGCTCTACCACTGAGCTAAACCTCCAGCCCCTCAACTTCCAAGTAAAACATTATAGGAATAAAGTGGGGTGACTAGAGGCTGAAATCCAGGCAGGAGGTGAGTAGACGCAGGCGGAAGAGGGATGTCTGCTTGCTCAGAAGGCCGCTAACCCATGGGAGTAGGTCCAGAACTGTGCAGTAGGGTGAAGTGATTAGGAGGAAACTTCAGTGTGCATAGAAAATTGGCAAGGGGACGAAGCAGAGTAGAAAGAAGATAATGATTGAGCTGGGTAGCTAAGGCAGAGACTTGAAAAGCAAGATGTGAAGTTGGGCTATAGAATTTCAGAGTTTAGAAGAAATACGACATCTTTAGTGGATCGTCCTTAGATATGTTTACTAAGCAGCAAGCAGCTAGTGAGATTACCATGTGCAGTCATTCTAGTGAAATATTACCACACTAAGTCGTCATGAAAAGAACCATTTGGAACTTGTATCTGTGCCCTCCTCAATTCCTCATTTCTTTTTGAGGGGTATGGAGCAGGGTGGAGCAGCTGGATAGAAAGAAACACCTGATTGAGAAACAACATGGGCCCCATCTTGACAGTGAAATCAGCTATATCCGTAGAAAGCCAGCAGAGTCAATTCCAGAAATCTCTCTTGTTCAGCAATAGCATAAAGGTCTGCCCTAAGTGATGGGGAAATTTAGTTTATGTGGGTTTAGCTTTAGACTGGTCAGTGATAATCCTGCCATGGATTTGTAGGACAAGAATACTCCAGCTAGAAACTAGCCAGCTGCTGGTGGTCAGGTTAATCTGTCTTCTAAAAGGGATGTGTGTTACTGTGTTTCCTCCCAAATAAGACCTAACTAGAAAATAATCAGCCTTGAAGACTAAAGATCAAAATTCCCAGCCCCAATCAGCCCATCCTTGCCTCACTTGCCTTACAGAGTAGACACTGAGCAAGAGAACAATGAGGTCTAATCTTTCTGCACGAGCCTGGCCATCGCCATGGTAACAGCTGCCTAGGGCTTACTTTCTGGTTAGGTCTTACTTTTGGGGAAACACAGTATCTCCCCAGTGACCACCAAATAATGTATGTCTTAGATCTGTTTGCTTATTCTTTCCCATCTAATTCTGAGTTACAGTTTCAAAATATTTACTTTTAATTTTGAGAAAGTGTTTGTAAGAGACATAGAAAAGCTCAGAATTCATTTCCACTACACTGGCTGCATTCCTGCCCGTAGCCATCCTGCCACACATGGTGCCTCACAAGGGAGGCGGCAGCAAGGAAGAGGCTCTGCGTTCTCCTTCCCATGACTCTGAGCAGGTGATTTAACCTGCCTGAGGACACACAGCTCCTCATCTGCCAATTGGATGACATCTACTCCATCTTCTTCTACTCTCAGGGTTGTGGGAGAGTGCTGTGAAATTGCAGGGTACTTTTTGCTTTGAAATTCAATTTATACTCAGATGTCGATTCTTAGCTGGAGCCCAGATTCTAGGCTAAGAGAGCTTTGGGGCTTCATTCTACTTGAATTAGCCCCACCTTATCCTCACTTTCAAGTGAGACTTTCTGCTTCCTTTCATGTCTTTGAACATCACCTCTACCCTGCAATAATGAGAGAGAATGACAAGTAGTCAGACCAAGCTGTGAAATTATAGAATCCCAGAACCAGAGCTAGCTACATGGAAAGAGAAGAGCAATAATTCTCATCAAGGTAAAAATGACCTACACCTCTATCGGTGTTTACTTTGTTTTTTGTTTTTTGTTTTTTGAGACAGGGTCTCGCAATATAGTTCAGGCTGTCCTTGAACTCAAGGTGATCCTCCTACCTCAGCCTCCCGAGTGCTGGTATTACAAGCATGCACCACCATGCCTACCCAGCTTTTTCTTTTTTTTTTTTTTTTAAGAGGTGGGCTACTAAACAGTCAACATAAGTAAAATTGAGGTTGTGGAAAGTATCTGCAGCATTGGTAATTTGGACTAATTTCTCTGTAGCTCAATGACATGGAGGTGTGGGAATGACGTATCTGTTATTATAATCCCACATTAAAAAACTCTCTGAGTTGGGTATGGTGGCACACACCTGTAATCCCAGCACTTGGGAAGCTGAGGCAGGAGGATCGCTGTGAGTTTGAGGCCAGCCTGAACTATATAGCGAGACCCTGTCTCAAAAACCAAACACTCTGGGGCTGATGTTGACAGTCACACTGAGTGCAATCTATAGACGAGAAAGTCTGTACTGTCTTTCTCTTACCATGTGTAGAGGGTGTTCTCCTCTTCCGTCTCATCCTGAAATGGGGGGCGGTTGCTTGTTCCGACCGGTGCTGACCATGCTCCGCACATCACTGCTCTTCCCTTAGCTCAGAGGTAGGTTTCCTCTGATTGTACGTGGGGTTGGAAAAGAAAGTAGCTGTGATTTGAGATCCACCTGATTCCACAATACAGCGACCCAACTGTGGCCGGACAAGCCTGCTCTCCCCCCTTGCAGGGTTTTCCTCTGTTAGTCCACTTCCATTAGTTCTGCCAACTTCTTCTGAAAAGGGTCAGATAGTATTTTAGGGTTTGCGGGCCACAACCACCGTGCTCTGCTGCTGCTGCTGAGCAAAGCCAGGTGCGGTCCGTGCACACACGAACAAGCCTGGCCGTGTTCCAGTAAAACGTCACACGACTTGATAGAAACAAGCGCAGGGGCAGATTGGGCCCAAGGGCTGCAGACCCCCGACTCCTGGTCTGCAATTTTCATAAAGATGGGAGAGATGCGCTTACAATTTGAGATGGGATGGGGGACAGTGTTATAAAACCTTCAAATTGGGTCAAGGATACAAGGATTTTTAAAACAGTTTTCTTAGGAATTTACCTACAAAAGACTGTTAGGACATTTTCCAAGACGTACACTGTGTATCTACAGATCAAATTAGGTAAAAGCCTGGGAAGAGACATCAAGAATATTTGGGGGTGTTCACTTTTCAAAGTAATTGTTCTGCTGTTTATTTTTACATTTCACTGTCGATTTGAATTGATACCACTAGCCTAATATCAACTACACTCTTTCCTCCAAAATAAGACCTAGATGGAGCATAATCAGCCTTGAAAACTAGAGATCAAAAACGCCAGCCCGGATCAGCCCGTCCTCACCTGCCCTCACTGGTCTCTTGCTTGGTCTCTAGTTTTCAAGACTAGATATTTTCCAGCTAGCTCCTCTTTTTGGGGAAACGTGGTATGGACCACTCTTAGAGCTGCAAACTGGGTTGGAGCAGGGACTAGGAAAGGCCAGTTTACCTTAAATGATCTTAGACGTCAACATCAGTACCTTGAGAAGCCTGGCTGCTTGATTTTTAAGATCTTCAGTTACAGTGCTTTGATTCTTAACCTTAAAAAAATTCTCCTTCAGCCATTCCAAGCCATGTGGAATATCTATTACTGCCTAGGAATTTGCTGTGGTTTCATTGACCGTGGCCCCAGACTTTGGAATATGTATTAATTTATGTGGGCAGAAAGTACAGAAATCCACATGCAGAGTAAAGTGAACGTTATGCTCAAGCAGAATATCGAAGCTGGGAATGATTAATTCCTAAAAAATGAACCATCAGCATTAATAAATATTGAATTCTAGGAAAAGCATTTTGTAGTTTAGTTCCTAAAGCACTGGGGGGATTTGACTGACTTCCCGTCTAAAAGTGTTCCCCCCATGAACAATATTTGTTGAGCGTTCCTGGTAAATTATTAATCTGCATCGCAGTGTTTCATGTTTGAAATACCAGTCCGCCCTGTCCGTGGGGATTTGATCTCATGCTGCGATCAGCAGAGGGTTCTGGGAAGTGAGAATAGCTGTGGTTTGCTCTTTTAAAGACCTCAGGAGAGAATCAAAAAAGCGGTGGTTATATGCAGGAAGTCGGACTGCTCGGCGGCTGACAGCTGGCAGTTCCCATACCAAATCGTATGATGCTGCGAACCGGGAGGAGCGCGACGCTGTGGGAAAGTTTGGGTGGGCTCTTCTGCCACCTCTGTGATTTTCAGAGGTCCTGGAATACCCTTTAAAGTGTTCCTGCTGCCCTCGTGAGCAGATGTCCAAATTGCTTTGGGTTTGGCGCTACTCTAGATGTTCATATTCCGAGTCTCAGGTCTTTCTCTTCCACGCCTGCACACATCAAGTTGCTCTTTGGCATCTAGTGAACCGGACTGGTTGTGAAGTCCCTGGGCCGTGTGGCCCTGGCCGCGCACCTCTTCCTAGCTAAGTCCTGCGTTGGACGGAGACGTTGGGACAGGCCACGTCGGTGCTGCTTGCAGAGGGTGAGGAGCAGCACACAGATCTGGCGCAAAGTCTCGTCCCCTGGATGCAAGTTCTCTGGGATGGGGGTCTTCCCTGCCTGGGGCTGTGCCTCTGCCCCGCAGGGAGCTCGCTTACTCTTCCTGTGGATCGTAGTCTCACATTCATGATTTATGCTCCTTACCCTTAGAGTCAGGTGCCCCTGGGCATCCCTGTCCTTGCCTTGTGTGGATGAAGGAGTCACTGACAGAGTGCCGAGCTCACATTCTGATTCTGTCCCCTCTGGCCACACACAGAGGTGCTGCAGCCCCCGGAGTGAATTTCCCCATCTGTAAGCCGGGATGCCAAGCCCGGCCCACACAGCGGAAGTGGGTGACACATCTCTGCCCGGGGCTGCTCTGGGATCTGAATATAGGCTGTCCCACCCCTTACTCTTCCAGTTTCTTGAGGAGATGCTTAACCCCGTGAGTGTGTCATGTGCGCTGCGCTGGAGCCCACTGCAGATAGCTCAGTGTGTGAAGTCTTCTGCCCTGAGGACAGCGTGTCTAGCAGGTGTGTCACAGTGGCCGGACATCCTGACCACCTTGATCACAGCACCTGGTCCATATCCCAATAGTGGAGTTGTCCGTGACTTGTCTTCTGGAACTTCCTGACATACAAACTGGAGAGTCACCACCATGGCCTCTGCTGCGTCTGGGGTTCGCTGAGGTGGTAAAGTGAACTTGCTGACATTTTGGTCACTTTCTGTCTGCTGCAGAGTCTCTCTGGCAGGCTGCACTCTGGGCGTGGTGCAAGCCCAAGCAGAAGGCTGCTTCCATCTCCTGTCTTTGGTTTGAGCAGAGGCCAAATTCTGCAGGCCCTTTTTCTGCCCGGGGATCATGCAGGGGGAAGACTTTCTCACCCTCTCTGCGGTGCCTCTGTCCCTTGGCCCTGTGCCTGCCTGCTGGGTGGAGTGCAGTGAAGTCAGGAATTCCCTTGACCTCACTCCGTCCCCGCTTCCACCTCCCTGGGACGGCAGTTACTTGTAGAGATACCTCGAATCCGACAGCTTTACCCAGCTCCACACATGCCACCCTCATTTGGTGACCCAGCCTGGTGAGTCTAGTGTTAAATGGCCTGGAGTGTCCCCAGCTAGCCTCCACCTTGGCCCTCTGGCTATTCCATATATCCCCGCTGTTTGTGAAGTAAATGAATACAAATATTTGCATAATATTTACTGTGGATTTCCTGAAATATTACAGAATACCTATTCATTTAAAGATTTGGGGTTTTTTTGTTGTCGTGGTGCTGGGGATAGAACCCAGGGCTTTCTCATATGCTAGGCAAGCACTCTACCACTGAGCTACACCCCTAACTTGACAAAATGCCTTTTAAAAATCAGGCATATGGTGGGGGTGTAGCTCAGTGGTAGAGCAGATGAGATTTGGGGTTTAGTCCTTCACAGGGTTGACCCAGGATGATGGGTACATGGGAATGGGAGGCATGGGTACAGATGGAAGGTCAGATCGGAGACTTCCAAGCAGAATTTTGCACTTAGTGAAAGGATCAACTAGGACAATAGTTTCCTGGAAAAGGGAGATGGTATCACTTTAGTTCTCTTCCTACTGAGACCCCACACAGGAAGCCCCGCCCAGTTTTCAGTTCCTAGGGTGTCGGAAGCCTCGCGCCTGAAGCCGGCTACTCAGGATTGTCCTTAGTGGTTTCCTGATTGGCTGGAGTTTTTTGTTTTTGTTTTGTTTTGTTTTGTTTTGAGACAGGGTCTTGCTATACAGTTCAGGCTGGCCTCAAACTTGGCAGTAATCCTCCTGCCTCAGCCTCCCGAGGGCTGGGATTACAGGCCGGCACCACCACTTCCACCTCGACTGACTGTTTCACAAAACCTTTTTGCATACATTAGGGAGGTGGGCAGAATGATCTTGGCCACTTAGCCAATAAAAGACCGTGGATTTTTTTTTTTTTAACAGTATCTGGGGTTGAACCCAGGACTTCACACATTCTCTGCCACTGTGCTACTTGCTTACTCCCTGGTGCTTTTCAGTTGTTACCCAGTGTCCTTTCTCCTCTGTTGACAAAGGGAGGGATTTGTGTAGCAATGACATCATCTTTAATTAGTGCACAGGTATAAAATATACAAGTAGCAATGCCTATTTTAACACAAAGGGAAGGTCCATACACAAAAATAGAATGATACAGTCATGAAATGTGAACGCGCCGTGTGGGAGTTGACCGGGCTCAGTGCATCAGTTCTCATCTCTTTGAGACCCTGAAATATCTATCGTGGTTTTGACTTGAGAAGTGGGTTCAGGCTGACCACCCAACTGACTCTACTGTGCATGTTTCCAGAGGAAGTGAGAATTGTTTGTCTGTTAAGGGAAATAGCATTCTCTGGGTTGTTTTTTTTTTTTTTTCTTTTTCTTTCTTTCTTCCTTTTCTTGTTTTCCTTTTTTTTTTTTTAATGTAAGCACTTGGTAATAAAAATGTGCCTGAATAGATGGGGAATATGTGGGTTTGGTTAGATTTTGGTGTCTGGAGCATCTACCATCGTGAAGAATGGGTGTTGACTTTCCTTCTTACAGTATTTGGAGAGTTCCACCTGTGGCCTTCTCTCTTTTCAGAAGACTCTTGACTCCCTGGCATTCAGGTTCCTTGTAGGCCCTGGTTGTGGGTCCTGGATGTCGGAGCTAGAAGGCGCAGAAAGGTCAAAGCTTGCCCCTCATTGGACAGGTGAGAACACAGAGACCAGGTATCAGAGCCCCAGACTTGCCCAAGCTGACGCAGGGTTGCTGTGGGCGCCGCAGAGGTGGACACCTGCTTCTGCATCTGGGACACACCAGAAAAATCTTGAACTGAAAAATATAAACATCTCAACTGGTGGCTTGCAGTGGAAACAGGTGCAGGTTGGCTGATCTCTCCGCCTGCTGATGGAGATGCTGCAGGAATTTAAGGTCATTGCTGGAAAATCCCTGGGTATGCCATTTGGAGAGCTTTTTCCCCCAGTAACAAAAGGAAAATTGAGTTAGTGTAAGTTGGTAAACCCTGTTGAAAGGGAGATAGTTTTTCAGCTGAAAGCCATTTCTTTTTCTAAAAAGCTTAAGAATGCTAAAAATAAAAGCAAATGCAACTATTCTAAGTTTTATAAATAGGAAATTAGTCACAACTGAGGTAATCTGGACTTTTCTTAATGCTTAAATCACTTCCCAGCAGAAGTAAGGCCTCAGGACACATTTCTAACCTCTTTCTGGCGTGTGGCTCCATTTTGCCCGTCGGGCGGGTCGCTCAGAGGCCCTGCTGGGTGCTTGCTGGGCGCGGTCTGATGACACAGACAGGAGGCGGCCCTCTCTCCTAGGCGAGCTCCAGGGAGAGGAATGTGCCTCAAACTTGGAGAAGCCCTGTCCAGCAGCACTTCCAACATCCTCCTTCCCCACCTTTTCCTTGCCTGAACCGGCCCGATAGTTGGCACCCCTGATGCCCCCCACACCTGCCCACTGCCCAGGACAGCCTAATGTTAAGCCCCGATCCAAAAGCAGGCATCTGTGAATGGTTTGGCACCAGATTCCCTACAATGCTGATGACACAGGCGTGGCCCCCTTTCTGGTTGCACCCCTGAGCTTTCAGGGTTTCGTTTCCCACTCAAAAAATAACTTCTCTTATATATAACTCAGGACTCAGCTGACATGCGTCCTGTCGTGCTGACAGACACAGAAACGTCTGGGTTTCTAAGGTGTAGCTGTCATTCACTCTGCCTTCCGCCGTCCGCAGAGATACCTGTATTTGTCCTGCTCAGTATTGCGCTCTCTGACCTCTACGGGCCAAGCTTTCTTTTCCTATTTATGGTTTGTGTCCAGAGTGGGGGTCCTGCCCCTGAGAACTGCACCTGTGTGGAAAGGGTCTCACTGCCCAGAGTAGAACTGAACCTCAGATGTCGGGGATTCTGTCTCCATCCTCCTGTCATCTCTGGCAGCCGGCGGGTGCCCCAGGGTTAGAGAAGTCACGGTGGGCCTGGCTGCTCCAAGCTCAACCCGGAACCTGCAGGCTTTGGTAGCAATAGAAGGTGGCAGCACTGCAGGTGCTCTTATGGGCCCCCAGACCCTTCACTGGCTGGACCTTTTGTCCCAAGCTTGCTGCTTTCATGCGATCAGCCATTCTCCATCTGGTCCTTCACTTTCAGGCTGGGTGCGAATTTCTTTGTCGAAATTGTCTCTTTATGTATCATGTCCAGACATTACCATATTTCATCAAAAAGGAGACTCTGTTGCTTTGCTTTGCTTTGTTTTAAAAATGGATATTTGTTGTCTGTCTAGTTGCCATAAATGGACCGTAATAAAAAGTACTACTTCTAGGGGCTGGGTATGGTGGCAAACACCCATAATCCCAGCACTTGGGAGGCTGAGGCAGAAGGATCACTGTGAGTTTGAGGCCAGTCCACTACATAGTGAGTTTGAGCCCAGCCTGAACTACACAGAGAGATTCTTGTCCCCCTGCAAAAAAAAAAAACAAAAAACTATCTCTTAATACACCTTTAAAAAAGAAAAATACTGTTAACTAAATTAAGCAATTAGAAGATACCTCCTGATTTAAGATATGTTAAATGCAAGAAAAAAAAGCCAACAAAAATGTGCTTTTTGAAATCAATAAAATCTGGGTCATGACTTGATAAGATTTCACTTTCCCTCTGACAAAGCTACTTGCGTTTTTAAAACACCCAGGTAAACAGGAGGATTTCCTTTCAGCCCATCGTGGCTCTCTGGTTTCCTTTTTAGCCAGGCTGGGTAAGTGCTTCAGGCTTCAGAAACACTTGATGAAACACTCATGGGATCTGGATGGTTAGCCACAAAGGTTTGGGCTTTTGTGTCTAAAAATAAGGTGGGTTTCTTTCTTTCTTTTTCCTTTAATCTCACTTTTCAAATAGCTTTTAAGATCAAAATTGTCAAGGCAATTTATAGGTATAAATAAATACAGCTTCCTTGTGACAGTTTCTTACATTATAAAGGTGATACAAAAGACATCTTTTTTCGACATGCACACCCTTGCTTATAGCAACACAATTTATAATAGCTAAATCTTGGAAACAGCCCAGATGCCCATCAAAAGACGAATGGATGAAGAAAATGTACTTATATACAGTAGAGTACTACTCTGCTATAAAGAAGGATAAACTTAAGGCATTTTTAGGTAAATGGACGCACCTCAAGACCATACTCTTAAGTGAAATAAATCAGACACACAAGTTTAAATATCACATTGTTTGTCTTGTGTGAGAATTTCAAAGTATAGATAAGGATCAAAATAGAGGGTAGATATTAAGAAGTAGGGAAGAACATTTTCAAATGGGAAAGAGAACAAGAGATGGGGAAGCGGGAGGGATGGAAGGAAAAAGGGATTTAAAGAAAAAAGGTCGAAAAAAATTGAAACAGGTCTTGCAAATAGGGAGGGGAAGAAGAGTTGGAGGGAGGGGAGGGGAAGGGGACAAAGAAAAAAGAATTAAGATGTGTTATGTACATGTACACATCCTCCATGATGAATGTGATCATTATGTACTGCGAACATGTACTAATAAGAAAAAGAAAATGAGGTTTTGTGTGTGTGTGTGTGTGTGTGTGTGTGTGTGTGTGTGTGTGTTTTCAGGGGCTTGCACTTGTTAGGCAAGTACCACTGAGCTAAATCCCCAACCCCAAGATTTTTTTGTTTTTTGGGGTTTTTTTTGAGACAGGGTCTCACTGTAATTCAGGCTGGCCTTGAACTCACTATGCAGCCCAGGCTGGCCTCAAACTCACAGCAATCCTCCTGCCTCAGCCTCCCAAGTGCTGGGATTACAGGCATGCACCACCACACCCAGCTCTGAGATTTTTTTGTAAAAAGCCATTATTCACATAGCTGAGAAGGATGATGGTGAGATGTGACCAGTGGAGGAAAAAGGCAGGAAGCCTCTTTCCCCTGAGAGATACCCATCTTCGATGGCTCTAGGTTAAGGCTTTTCCTTGTCTTGAGACCCTGTGACACTCTGTGACGGTATTCTTGAATACTTCCGGTGACTAAGAATGCATTACCTAACAAAGGAGTCTTCCTATTTTAAAGCAGCTGAAGTTTTTAGAAATGTCAGGGCAGTTGCATCTCTTTTACTTTTATTTTTAAAATTTAATTAAAAATTTTTTCTGACTGGGGATTTAGCTCACTGGTTAGAGTGCTTGCCTTGTAAGCACAAGGCCCTAAGTTCGATCCCCGGCAACAACAACAACAACAAAAAACAAAAACAAAAATTTTTTTTTCTTAGTCCTTGTTCGCAGTCCATAAGGCTCACATTCATCATGAGGAGTTGGTACTGTGAACATCACACATCTTAATTCTTTTTATGTCCCCTTCCCCTCCATTTATTTTGATTCATGAAAAGAATTTTAAATAATCCATTTTTCTTTTGAAATTGAGATAAACATGGTTTACTACAGAAAGTCCATGTTTGAGCTAAAATTTATTTTTGTGACATTTACTCACGCAGGCTGGTTCTGCTCCTGCAGAATTAGGCAGCCCTGAAACCCTTATCACAGCTCCCTCGTCTCTGAGACTTAAGATGTCCAGAAGAGACAGGCAGGAAGTCAGGTAGATCTGGGTGCCCACTCAGTGGTGCGATTTCCTCCTGTGTAATCCTGAGCACCTTTCTAACTGCCCCCCCCCCGCCTTTAAAGGGGGCATAGTACCGACCTCCATCTCGTAGGGACTTGTGAGAATGAACTTGGTTGGCACAACGGGGCAAGTAGGAAGCACCCCGGGAGCACCAGAGTTCTTAGTCACTACTGTGGTAGCTGCTGCTCCTCCTTGCCCCCAACTCAGCTAACAAAAACAGCTTCCTCCTTGTTAACTTCCTAATTCCTTGTATTTTTCAGTTTTTATTTTTTATTAGTCCATGTTTGCACTACATAATGATTATATTCCTTGTGGGGGGTTGGTCTACGTACATAACACAGCTCTCATGTAGGAGAAACCATGCGATATTTAAGTTTGTGTATTTGATTTATTTCATGCAACATTGTGGTCTCCAGGTGCATCCATTTTCTTTCAAATGACTCCAGTTTATCTTGCTTTACAGCAGAGTAGTACTCCATTGTGTATAAACAAGGTACTTTCTTTACCCATTCATCTGTTGATGGACGTATAGGTGGCTTCAAGAGTCAGCTATTACAAATCGTGCTGCCATATCATAGGTATGCATACATCACTGTAATATGATGTTTTTAGCTCTTTGGGGAAGATACCTAGAGGGAAATAGTTGGGTCGAATGGAATTTCTATTTTTAGTTTTTTGAGAAATCTCCATACTAATTTCCATAGTGGTTACACTAGTTCGTATTCCTGCCCACATTATGCTTTTCCCCACAGCCTCTCCAGCATTTGTTATTGTTTGATTTCATCGTGACAGCCATCTGTTTGAGGTAAAATGGAATTTCAGTGTTGTTTTAACTTGCATTCTCTAATGACAGCAGTGTTGAACATTTTTTCATGTATTTGTTGGCCACTTGTAATTCTTCTTCTGAGAAGTGTCTATTCATTTCATGTGCCCGTAACTTCCTAATTTCTATAAATGACCACATACGTCTTCTGGTCTCATCCTTTTGAAGCCCTGATGTAAATTCGGGGAATTTCAATCTTCCGCTTGATTTCTGAACCCAGTTACTAAGTTCCACTCATCCTGTCCTCTGATTCTTGGGCCTCCCTCGTTGTGATGATTACGAAACTCTGCTACTTGGTTTCCTGGCCTTCAGCATGTCCAGGACAGTGTAGTGCTGGAACTTTACTGGTCCTCTGGCTTGTGTTCATATTCTGATTCCGTCACACGCAGGAGAGGATGGGCAAGACAATAACCATTTTGAGACTTAGTTCCCACGCACATTGAACACCCCTAGTCAGGAAATGTGGACTTGAAAATCTGAAACTTTCTGAGCACCCACAGGATACCTTGGGTGGAAACTTCACACCTCACCTTACATGATGGGTCCCAGTGAGAATACAAGTGCACTAAAAATACTGCATAAAATTACCCTCAGGCTGTGTGTATAAGGTGTAGACTGAGCTGCCATCGCCAAGACATCTTACTGTGTACATGCCAATATTCCAGAATCTGAAAAAAATCCAAATTCAGAAATCTGCAATTCTGAGAGCTGTGGTCCAAGCATTTTAGATAAGGAGTTCTAAGCCTGAGCCAGGGTGGCACCAGGATGCCGCCAGGATGGCGGGCATCGTGTGTCTGCCACTCCCCTAGTGATGGCTGGATGATGACATAGGATTATAAAATAATCTCTGGAGTGGTGTGGCCACACCCAAGGCATTCATTAAATGCCAGTTATCTCCCTTGTCCCCTCCTGCTCATCTTACATACAGTGACCACATGAACTTATGTAATCACAACCCTCATTATACAGTATCTCAGTGAAGAGTCCCCAGCGACTCCTTATTCCCTCCTGAGATGGGTCAAAACTCTTCTACCTACCTGAAACAGAGAACCAGCTTGGGTGTTCAGATTCTAGCTCTGTAGCTTGGGCGGGTCCCCAGACCCCTGTGCTGGTTTCCCCATCAGTACAGTAGCAGTGTTGCTCACAGTACTTGCCTCTGTATAGTGCCGTGAGGGTAAGTCATCAAGACTGGATCAGCCAGCCACATGGAGGACTTTAGGCCACTTCCTGCCCCTTTGTGGACTCTCCTCTTTGTTTGTCTTCCATCACTTCCAGGCTCCCGGCAAGCCCATTTTCTCCCTGGTCTGTACCCTGTTCTGCACAGCTCCACCCTCTGGTAGGCAGACTGCAGTCCCCAGGCTGGATGTGCTGTTTTGAGATGCAGGAAACCCATCTGACTGGTCATGTTGGGTATGCCACTAGCCCATTTTTGTTTTCTTTTGTTTCTGCTTCGTGTTTTGGGGTGCGGGGGGGTTGGCACCCTGGGCCTCCCACTTGATAGGCAAGTGCTCCACCACCAAGCTACACACCAGCCCCATACTTGCCATCTTTATGGAAGTCTCTCTATTTCCTTTTCTCTCCAGAACAGGGTCTCACTACGTTGCCCAGACTGCCCTGGAATCTGCCTCAGCCCCCCAAGTGGCTGGTTCACAGGCAGGCACCCCCACACCTGTCCCTGTGGTATCCCCTCTTGTGCTCTCCCCACCTCATCTCCCCTGCAGGGTTTACTTGAGGGATTGTGAATTCGGAATTTGCTTCAAGCATCTTGCATGTTGTCAGCACTCAAGTCTGATTACATTCTTAGTTACGAGCTCTGGGCCCTTTGTTCGGTTTTTCTGGGAAGGAGAAAGACAAAGGCGTATCTTAGCCATGTGGCTCCTACCAAACTGTTGGAACTGCTTGGTGGCTTGCCTCTTTGCCTCGGTGGAATGCAAGCTCTGTGAGGGTAGGTAGAGCATCTGTCTTGTCCCTCTCTGCTTCTCGACTCATTCCATAATAGCTATTTAGTGCTTTATTGGATGGATGGATGGATGGACAGATGGACAGATACATGGATATATGGATGGATACATGGAATAGGATTGAAATGTATAATGATCCTTTTGGCATATCCAAATTACTAACACCAGGTGCATTTTTCCTCTGCTTAGTGGAGAAGCCAGTTCTAATGAGAATACTACTTAATAGTCAAGACTATGTATAGTCAAGAATAGTCGAGGCTATTTATTTGGCTCCCTGCTGTGAAGCCATGGGAAGTGAGTTATTAGCAGTTAGAAGCTGCATCTTAGTAATACACCTTTCACAGGCACAGGGACCAATTCCAGATTTGTTTCCCTACTATAGTTTGAATTTTTAGCATGCATTATTTGCTTTGTATGGTGTCTTCCTTACATAGCACAGTGCTTTCATAAAAATACTGCAAGCACTGTGCTATGTATGCAAGCACCTTGAAGACTTCACATAACCTCTATGAAGTCTGCTGTGGAAAGCAAGTCACCTGGTATCCAATCATCCATGATGAAATCAGTTTTGTAACTCAAAGGTGAGTTTATATTGGCAAGAAGCACTCAGAAATAAAATAGAATAAATGTGAAAAGGCATTAAGAGCTTGCATGGTTATATCAGAGTTTCTTCTGGCTTTCTCTCTCTTTTTCCCTCTTTCCCTCTCTCCCTCTCTCCCTCTCCATAATACTGCTTGGAAGGGAACGCTGCCCACACATTTTTTGGCAGACTTGGGGATAAGTTAATTAGCATTTTGGCCTCCAGTCTGAAGTGCAGACCCTGTTCTCTTTGTAATGGGTGCTGGCTAGGGAGGAAGCCTTTGACAGCAGAGGACAAATGGCCCCCACTCTGCTCTCAAGGGCTTTTATGAGGGTCAGGTAGCCTTGGCAAGGACTCAGGGCAGCGACTTGGCTTCAGTAAAGCATGCCACAGCCACCCTGTGACAGAGTAGAGTGGCCACCATCCTGGATACGCAGAATTCTTAAGACAGTGAGAGGTTATTGCACTCTGGCCCAAGAATTTCTCATATTTTTTCTTTTTTCTTTTTTTTCTTCCTTTCTTTGTAAGTTTCTTAGCTCAATAGCTTTTCTATTTCTTCTGTGGCCCCTGCTCGGAACTACTGCAAACCAAGCCACCCTGCTACTTCCTGGCTCACTGATGGCTCAATGCACGTTTCCCTTGCCAATGACTCTTAATCGAAGTGTGCCGATACTATTTTTATTAGCAGCTGCAGCAGCAGCATCAGAGCATTATTTGTAAAGGCAGAGGGTTCAAGAAGGAAATCAGGCTGCTAGTTTTTAGCTGATCACACAGGCATGGATTCACTGTATTGCTAGTTATCTTTCCTGTTTTACAAATGAGGAAGCTGAGGCACAGTGAGATTGTGTAACTTGCCCAGTGATTGTCTTGGCAGATCAGGGCAACCTTTTTTCTAAGGTTGCTTCAAGCTCCAAAAGATTGAGCTTCCTTATTTGCATGAGGACAGCCAACAGGTCAAAAGATGTAGCTGAGGAAGTGAGCAGGAGAGAAAGAGATAGAGGTTGTGTGTTGGGCAAGGCTTTTGGGACTCAGGTAGCAGAGAACTCGGGCAAGAGGGAGAACTTACAAAAAGCATCTTGAGCTGCTCGCACTACCTGGGAAGCGGGCAGCTAAGTGCTTGCCAGGAGCTTAGGCAAAGGGGACCTTGGAGCTTCTTTCCAGGCCAGAAGCTATTTAGTTTGTACCTTTCTTTAAAAATTGAGCCAGCGTTTAAAAATCAGATCTGATATAAAAATCAAGGTGTCCAACTTCTAGAAAATCAGACTCAGTGACCCAGAGGCCTCAGTCTCTCCTGGTAATAATCGGATGGAAGTGTGGGATAGCTTTCCCTTCCTCGGACCCTCCACTTCCAGTCAGCTTACCCACCCACTGCCACCGGCATCCCCCCTTCCTGGTCTGCTCAGCTGGACATATTCACAGTGGACTCCTCTAGAGCAGTTTATCCACTTTGCCACAACTGATGTAGGCCAGATAGTCTTTGCTGTGCATTGGAGGATGTTTATCCCTGATTTCCACTCATAAGAGACAGTAGTACCTTCCCAGTGTGACAGCCAGCAAGGAATCCAGACCCTGCTAAACATCCCCTGAGAGCAAAGTTGCCTCCATGTGAAAACCATGAGGGAGCGCAGGAGTCTGAGTGTTTCCATTGTAGATTTCTGGGGTTGGGAATCCACTGATCTGGCTTGGGTCAGGGTCTTCTCCTGTGGCCAGATGGCAGTGTGGCATTGGCCATTGTGAATGCCACCTCCTGCAGATAGGAGAGCAGGGCAGGCAACCCCATCAGTTGATATCCATCCCAGGATGTGCCAAAGGATGCTAGGGATACTGTGTAAACAACAGAGGGAGCCTAGGTGAACCCTGTAGTGTAACATTGTTTCTTTCCAGAGGAGATTCTTTGTGTCTCTTTTCTCTTGCATCTGTCCACCTTTCGGGTGCATAGTTGCCATCAAATTGCTGGCTGAGCACACAAAGAAACTAGGAACTTCAGCCTTCTGGAGCCCGCCTCTGCACCTCTCGCTTCCCCTGGACGCACTACTTGCCCTGTCCAGCCTGGGGAGACTGAGGAAGGAAAGCCTCAGAGCCCACATCGTACTTATCCCAGGTACATTTGCAAGGCAGGTCCAGTCGGCAGGAGGCCTTGCCCCTCGCTCCAGTTTGTCTGGGTGTGACCGAGCCATTATAGGCTCTGGGGTTTCAAAGGCACAGGAGCAATTAAGTCATTGTCATAATTTCATGTGGTACAGAAAGTCCCAGGCCGAAAATACCATCCTTGCTTCCTACTTTTAGACTTCCAGAGACCTTCCCCCTCCTTTTCTCCTTACAGTTCATTTTGATTCCTTCTATTTTTCTCTTTCTAAATGTTCCAACCAGACACGGAGTCCTAGTTTACTTAACAAGGGGCTGTGGAGCCAACACAAATCAAAATAGAGCCAGCCTTCATGTGGCAGGAATGGGGCTCACAGGGAAGTGTGGGAGGTCCCCAAGTACAGAAGCTTGAGACACAAAACAGTGTGCAGACTTTGTCTCGGAGGTGTGGAAATAAATGACCTCTCTCCAGAAAATGGTCACTGAAGGCTGATGGGGGGGTGACAAGGGACATAGCTGTAACTACACTCTATTATTTCTAGGTCCTAGGGAGCTGCAATTAAATCACTGTCTTCACCTTCAGTATGTAGTTTCCCATCCCACAGGACCATGACTTTAGACCCCTGCTGCTTCTTGAATAATAACCTTTTCTAGATCTCTCAGGTGTATATTGAATGGCTTCCTGGCAGTCAGATGGCACATCTGTGCACAGTGTCCCTGCCTTCCTGTGTCCCTCCTTTAGGTCATGTTAAGAATTAAGTGAAGCAATTCTAGCTGGAAAGTATTTTAAGCGCATCCTGAGTAGGAGCTCATGTGCAGTGTGTCTTCTCAAACACTTCAGCCTGCATTCCAAGCTACCTGTAAGATTTATTAAAACACGGGTCAGCAGACCTCTGCCCACTCCCGGGGCATCTCGTCCAGCAGCTCTGGGGCAATGTCCAGGACCCTGCATTTCTAACAAGATTCCAGATGTTGCCACACTCCCTTTTGTGACCTAGAATAATCAAGAATGGTACACTAAGGGCTGGGGTAGAGCATGGTGGTAGAGCACTTGCAAAGCATTCCTGAGGCCCAGGGTTCAAACCCAACCCCACAAAAATAGTGAACAAATTAAAAATGTGGCTCTACACCCTAGTCCGCCCGCAGTAGTAGTGACTGTCGCTTTCTGCACCTAGGCCTTGGTTTGTGTTGTCATTGGAAAGTCCCCTTCCTCCTGTTGGCTAAGTCATCTTCATTTGCCAGGCCCAGTCCAGATCCCCAGTATGCCAGGGACCCTTTTGTGATCCATCAACAGAGATCACCTCCCTGTCTGAACTCTCGCAGCTTTTAAAGTAACCCTGAAATGTCATCTGTTGCCTGGAGACATGTGCAGAGTGATGGGTGCACAGTAGTTATTTCCCCAACTGGACTGACTATCTGATAGGAGAAGATAAGCCTGATTTATTACCCCCCACCAAGTGGATTCAACCGACTGCAGACTGAAAACATTCAGGAAAAACAATTGCACCTGTACTGAACATTTGCAGCCATTTTTTGTTATTCCCCAGATAGCACAGTATAGCAATTATTGTTATTATTATGCTGCAGTAATCTCCCCAGCATCCACATAGTATTAGCTATCACACGTTGTCCAGAGGGAGTTGAAAGAATGCAGAAGGAGGCACATAGGTTATATGCAAATACTACACTCTTCTACAAAGGTGTTTGAGCATCTGGATTTCGGTGGCTGCAGGGGTCCTCTGTGGATGCCAGGGGACAACTGTGTGCTCTTCTCTGTGTCCCTAGGCCAGGCACAGAGCTAAGTGCTTGTAGATGACTTGATAACGAATTGAGTGGTGATGATTCAGAGAGGAATTCGAGACTTACTTACCACCAGCTGGTATTGCCTGATACACAGTCCCTGGAAGACTCTGCACACTGTGCTTCTGCTGCTGGTGCGGTCACCTCAAAGCCGCAGGCCCGCCCACTGCTTGGTTCTTTTGTGCTGAGTGGCCTCCGTCACCTGCTCATCATCTACAACGCACGAGGCTCACTCGTTGAACTGCAGGGTAGCGTTGGTGCCCGGCTGGGTCGGGGTTCAGAGAGAGGGTGGAGGGGAGGAGGATGGCGATTATCCTGGGCAGGTGGGCTGGGGCCCGAGAAGGCCTTTCATGGTATAGGAGGCTCTTAGTCTTTGCCCTGTAGAGAGGGAAGGATTTTCAACCAAGAGAATGACACAGGTGGGCTTGGTTCTGGAGCCTGTGGAGAACCGGATAACTGTGACCTAAAACCAGGGTATCAGCCTTCTGTGCTCTCAGAAGGCTCTAGGGGAGATGCTGATGGGGGTGCCATGCCCTCCCCTCCACTCCTGGTGTTGTCAGTATCCTTGGCTTGTAGGCATGTTACACTGTCTCTGCTGCTCATCTTGGGCCCTTCCTCAGTGTGCCTGTCTCCATGTCCCCTCTCCCAAGGACAGCAGCATCTTGGATTAATGTCACCTTGACAACCTTGCCTTACCTGATTCCACCCACAAAGACCCAGTGTCTACATGAAGTCACATCTACAGGTACTAGAGGTTAGGACTTCAGCGTATCTTTCAGGAGGGGCCACGGTTCCACTCATAACACACCCATATTGCATCCTACGTGTTAGGGCTCAAGGTAGCAATGCATTGCTGCTATGGCCAAGCCGCTCAACCAGTGGGGTGTGCTCTTGGTGAGGCCTTGGGATCTGCCTTTGCTTGGGTCAGACCAGCAGCTCATCCAAATAACTCTGAGGGGAGAGAGTACACAAGACTAAAGCACAGGCCCAGGGAGCTTCCCCTTAAGACAGTGAGGGGCACCATTGCAGGTGAGAAATAAAGAGGTCTTAAGTAAGATGGCGCGGTGACGATGGAGAAGGCTGGAAGGAGCTGCAGAATAGGTCCGAGATAGAAGCAACAGGATCCGATGCAAGAAGTACTCAAGGATGATTCTTGGCCTCTTTACAAGTGTGCATGCGTGCATATGTGTGTGTGTGTGTGTGTGGATGTGAACATAATGTCTATTTATATATGTATGTGTATCTGTAGAGGAAAATAAACAGGACTTATAGGCAACCTGCTCTCCAACTAACTTGAATTGTGCTTTTTCATGCTGGAGAATAACAAAGTGGAAACAATATGGAAGGAATTGATAAGCAACCTTGATAATCTATAAAGGTATTTTTTAAAGGAATTGAAAATACTCACAGACTTGGCCTGCCCCCTTCTGGGAAGGGTCTTCCAAATGCAGTGTGTTTAGGGGAATGGTGACCATCGACTTGCTAAGTGAGTTCTGACTTAGCCTCAAATGCGGCCTACTCCCAGGGATGTCCTCTGGCCTGAGAGTGAACAGAGCTTATCGACCTGCAGAAAGTCTCATGGGTTCTCCTTGAGCAGAAAGTACCTGCTCCTGGCATCACTATCATCATGTTTGCTCACTGTCAGTAGCACCTGCTCAGCTGCATTCGCATCTGTCTTAGTTGTTTTTTCATTGCCGGGACAAAATACCCAACACCCACAAGTTAAAGGAGAGGTTTATTTTAGCACACAGTTTGTAGAGTTTTCAGCACGTAGTTGGCTGGCTCCAAGGCAGGCGTCTCTTAGAAGACTGTAGAGGAGATGCTGATGGGGGTACCATGCCCTTCACTCAGCTCCCTTGGCATACAGGCAGGGCAGCACAGCAGAGGAGGAACAGTCTATGGCAGACCAGGCAGGAGGTAGGGAGTGGTGAGCCTTCCTTTCCCTTTTTATTCCATCCAGGCTATAAGCCTATTGGATGGTGCTACCCACACTAAGGCTGGGGCTTCCCTCTTCAGTAAGTACATCACCCACACCCAGAATTGTGCTAAACCAATTGGTGAACTAATCCAGTATCTACATCAACGATCACACACCCATGATCCAGCCACCTCCCAAAAGTCCCACCTATGAGCACAGGAGGCTTTGGGGGGGGCATCTAGGTTTAAACCATAACAGTATCTGTTATTTATTTGATCTGCACAACATAAAACCATAGAAAATCTAAGTCTACAGGTCAGAAGAACTGAGTTGAAGTCTTATTTTTTGTTTTGTGGTGGTTGTGCTTTTGTTTTCTAAAGGAGGCACGTGTTTGGGCAAGACACTTAACTTCTCAAAGCTTCTTTCTCTCTTCAGTAAATGGGCCATCAGCATATGAGCAGAATATGACTACCCTGTGGCCAAGCAGCTGTTAGTGCCTGGAGAGTGCCCAGCTCTAAGCTAGTGCATGGCCCAGAATCGCTCCCGTTCCTCCTCCTCTTCAATTTCCCTTCTTCCAGGTTTCCTGACTCTTGGGCCCAGAGCTCTTTCTGCCATTCATTCCCTGGGGGAACAAAACATAAATTTTAACCAAACTCCCCTAGAGGATTCGTTTCAAGCTCATTGGAATCAGTGACAAATTGTAAGCTCACCCGCAGGCCTCGTTTAGGGGTCTTAGGTTACAGCGAGCCAACCCTGAGAGCAAAGGTGAGAAGGGAATGTCAGAATTATAATCAGCAGGAACGCAGCTCGAGTTTGAGAGAGAACCGGTACTCGCTCTGTCCCTTTCCCACGCCAGCTGGTCCCAGCTGCCCAGCTGTCGCTATCTGTCAGCAGGGTCTCTTCTTACTCGACTTGCAGTAGGAAACAACTTTCCAGAACCTCACCATCCCAGAAGCCAAAGCCTGGGTGCAGCTGCTGGCTGATCTGGTTAGTGAGTTCATGCTCAAGGGCCACAGAGGTGCCCAGAGAAGGACCGTACTCAGCCACCACCAGCCACTCAGGCGATGTCCACTTGTCTGGCCCACCTCTCGGTGCTCTCTTCATTCTCCTGCCCTCGCTGCCCACTTAGATCCCACCCTCAGATCCCCGCCCAGCGCTTTGCTTTGGAGACGCTCCACAGGAGGGTTAGCCCACAGATGCACAGACACAGGTCCAGGAGGGCTTGCTGCAACATTGCTCAGAAGAAAGCAGTGGAGTATCCCAAAGGGCCACTCGCAGGGCTGTTTAACTGAGTGCACATGAGCAGGTCACTCGACATCACAGCTCCGTGCGTATGACGTGTAAATTACTAATAACCAGCCTATCTACAAGGACTGTGAGATGGTGCATAGGAAAGCGCTTTGCAAATTGCAAGTGGTTTTGCAAATGTAAGGGATATGATGAATCAACAATGGAAAAGGTCCTTTGAGTGTTTTTACAAATAAAGGCATTTTATAGATTGGCACTCACAAGTTTAACCCAAGCTTTGCCAACCTGCGGATGACTCCCTTGCAATTTGCAGTTTAGCTGATGCTTTTGTTTTCTTCCTTCCTTGAATGAGTATCTTGAATGAGGATGAAAAGGAGTGAACCGGTGAAACCGTAAAGTTCAAATATGATTGTGCTACACAGTCTAACAGCTCATTAAGCAGACACTTGTTTGGTGTCTTTTATGTCAGTGGGCCCAGGGATATAGAGAAAGTGTAAAACAAAACGGTGAAAACTAGAAACACGCCATGTCACTGGAAGGACTATAAATATAATCGTAAAACAATCTGTGAGCACAGCAGCATTCAGTAATGTGCATGACTGAGAGGACCTGCAAGCCAGCACAGAGGAAAGGGACTCAGGGGGACAGAGGTGTGTCTAAGGCTGATGCTATGGAAGGACGAGTAGGTGAAATCGAGTTTTATCATTTCAGTGGGCAAATTTCCGCCTGAGAATGCTCAGCTGTATTTAGGAGGGAGTTCTATGGATTGCTACCGTGGTCTGTGTGTGTGTTTCTCTCCCGCTTACCTTGCTGTATACACACAGGCCCTGGCTTTTACAGAGCTCTGCAGTTTCCTGGGTGCAGACTGCACCCCATTTTCTGCTCTGCCACCCTAGGGCATGGCCCCTGTCTTTCCAGGCCCACAGTGGACCTCTGGTCACCACCTTCTAATTTTGGGCACTGGAGGGGGAAGGGAGCCACACCTCTCTCTCACTTTAGGATGTGCCCATTTACCTTACCCTGCCACACCTAACTGCTCGGCAGCTGGAGAATAAATTCTTTATCTGAGCAACCAGGTGCCCACCAAGGAGCCAGAGATGGTAGAGAGCAGGAAAGGAAGCCCAGGTCACTGGCCAGCCTCTGCGTGCCCCCAAGCTGGCCCTCCAGAGGGGAGCAGGGGAAGAAGGCGAACAATTTTATTTTTAGTTTCACTAAGTAAAGGTTTCATTTAAATCATTATTGCATGGTCTTCCTGGACTCTGTTAGTTACGGAGGCCACTTAGAGCCAGCGCTGGCATCAGGACACAGTCTGACACCCCAGCTCAGTGTGCCCATGGTTGGCCTGGTGCCCACAGCGAGGCCGTTTTGGGTGTAAACAATCTCATGGAACACCAGCCTGGGGCAGGGTCACTCCGGAGCCATGGCAGAGTGAGACAAAGCCAGGCCGCTTCATCATTGGCCACAGCACAGACAAAGCCAAGTTTCCAGTACACGCCACAGGTGCCAGGCAGCTTCTCAGTGAATGTGAGCGGCCTCTCTGCCATCGGGGCTGTGCCGCGATGCCATCTGCCCTTCTGACTGTTGAGCCACCCAGTCCTGGGTTTGCCTCGCTTTCTGACTGCCCTCTTGAACACAAACCCCGCTTCCTAGGACTGTCCCCCAAGTTACCCACCCAGTGCCCAAATCTGTGCAGGCTTTAACACCCTCTTCCCAGTAGGCTCTGTGTCCACCATGCCACACTCTTCTTGACTGCCATGAATAACACGCCCAGCTTGCTCAGCTTTGCGGGAAGATGCTCAGCGTCTGGAGTGGGAAGGACAGCGCTGTTCTGAAAATTCAGAAAATCTGGGTTCATTTGGAGGTGCCCTCATGGCCACCTAAAGCCAGTTTCTTACCCTCCAAAAGCACTGACTCCCTGATCTACATGTGGAAGGTGGCAACACCAACTTCACAGGTTTGAGAAGACAAAATGAATAAAACGCGTATGAAAACGCTTTTTAAAAACTCCAGAACATTACATATTTTAGGCATTTAAGTTTGATTATGCCCTGTAGAGAGCCACAGGGCAATGAATTCTCTTTGCCTCGGATTTGATTGGGGCGAAGCCAGTGAGTAGCCCCTTGTATGGTGCAGTGTACATCGTTGAATGGTGCTGCCTTCTCAGCCCTCATCACCTGTACAGATGTGGGGCAGCAGTGTGGACTGAGAGCCTGACCCCCGGGCGTATCTACCCGACCTGGGTCCCCGGCGAAGGGTGCCAGGCACGGTTTCAACAGGGCCCCTGTTGCAAGCGCTAGCATTTATGTGAATGGAGAAAATAAAAAGACAAAAGTGGCATGATGATTCATTGCATGTCATCTCAATAATAAGAAGAGATAGCCGGGCGTGGTGGTGCACGCCTGTAGTCCCAGCACTTGGGAGGCTGAGGCAGCAGGATCGCCACAAGTTCTAGGCCAGCCCGAACTGCACAGTGAGACCCTATCTCAATCAATCAGTCCAAGCCCTTTTCCTAATCAGCCCCATAAAATCTTCCCTGGGCTTCAGAAATCTGAAACTATGAGGGACTTCAGTGCCAGGTATTCCCAGGGTCACCTGCTTTGGGAAGAGATGGAAGAGGGCTCCCTGAGGCAGTAAAGGACCCACCTCTGCCCTTTGCCTCCAGCCCCTTCCTACCGAGGTCTGAACCCCGGGACCACTGGGCTACATCCCCAGATGTTTTGAGACAGAATATTGGGCTGGCCTCAAGCTTAGGATCCACCTGCCTCAGCCTCCCAAGTAGCTGGAATTACAGGCTTGTGCCACCATGGTGGCTCTGCCTTGTCCTCTCTGTGTGACCTTGGCCAAGTCCCTGACCTTTACTTTTCTCATACAGAAAGTGAAAACAGGACGGTTGTGTCGTTGTTGTTTTGTTGGGCTCTCGAGTACAGACTTGGTGCCTGATGGCTTGTCCCTCTCCTGTACCATGCAGAGGCCCGGGGTGGAGCAGCGGCCACACCCAGGTCCCGGGCTCAGACACATTATCAACTTGCCAGCCGATTCTCCTCATCAGAGTCAGACTTCATCAGGACCAAAATTGAAGGTTTGGCTTGCAGCATGGAGTTCACTCAGCAAGTTACGTGGCTCCCAGAGATACCAGCCAGGACATCACAGATTTTAGCGTGGGAACCAGTTAACATGGTAGGTAGCCCAGAGCGAGTCCAGCCAGGGAGAGAGTGTCCTCCCGCACACAGGCAGATGAAGTTCACAGGCGCCTGGGCGGGACCTGATTCTCTCTCGGGCAGAACTGAAGACGCTCCCACCAGTCCTTAGCTTCTGCCGCTAGTCTTACATTTTAAGTTACTTAGTTTCAATAATGTCTTTTACAAATTTATAGAATTTCTGTAGCAGTGATGGTGAATATACAGGCGGGCTGTCTGTATCACTGAAAACTCTAGAACATTAGCCGTTGCCGTCCTAGAGAGCCACAGGGCTGCTGGTGTGCTTTACACCTCATTTTTCCACTGTAAATGTAATAGGACCGACCCAGCCCCAACGAGAACTAAGATTGTGCTAGATGGATTGGGAGAGAGAGATTTCTGTGCTCGCAGGTCCCGTCAGAGAGCGTGTCTAGTTCACATCACGAGTGCACACAGAATCCAGTAGTAAACTCGGGTTGCAGGCAGGGTGCGACTCTCTCGATGGCTTTGTGACCTAGGCCATGGCTCCCTTTGCCTGGATGAAGAAAGTGGGACCCAGCGACCTTCTGTGCCTCCTGGCTCCCGGCCCCTCCCTTGGGCCTCGTCCCTTATTCTTGGGTAGCATATTCCCCCCCGAGGTGGCAGATGATTTTTGTGATTATACAGAAATTATATTTTGGGTTGCCTGTTTCCTCAAGACACTTAGAAAAGCACCTTAGTTACTTAGACACGTCTCTAAGTCTTACAAACTCACTGGTTTCGTAAGACTGGTTTCAGGTGGCTTCAAGGTGTGCTGTTCCTGACACGCCTCCCCCCCCCGCCCCCGCCCCGGGACTTGACTGGAGCTTCATCAAATCCCAAACTCATCATTACCTACAGGAGGGGCTTTTCTTCTGCTGGGTGGTGGTAGCCTACTTTTATTGGGATGGTCTGCTTGTACAGTGTTTTCTAAGTAGGCTTGAGGATGGGGGAGGTAAGTTATTTAAAGCGCACAGCAGTTATTTTGAGCGAATGCGTTAGGAGAAATCAATGGATCAGTAGTACCCCTGATTATCTCTGGACATTATCACAATACCGCCTGTGTATGGCAGCATTAAATTGACACAAGATTTACCTCCCAGGCCCTCGTGGACAGTGCTTTCAGGCTGGGAACCAAGGAGTTTAAGCAAACCCTCCAGACTCCTCTTCTCCCCCGTGTCTTTCTGTCTGCCAGATTTTAGAGGACTGAAATTCAGCCCATATCGGACAAAGCTGAAGGAAAGTAGTTGTTAGTGACTTGATTCCTCCCAGATCTGTCTCTCAGCTGTCCGCCCTGGCTCATCTCCCTCCTGAGGGCCTTTACCTCACCTGCGTGAGCTGCCCATGAGGTCTCCTGGGAGGGAGGCTGCCAGCAGGGTGCTGCCTGCTCCTGGGGTTGTGGGACATTTCCGGGAAATAAGGACATTTCTGAGGAACGAAATAAGTAACTGATGACTGACTAAGCTGTACCCTAAGTGGAGGAGTTGAGCAGTTGAAAAGTGCTTAGAGATTCACATACATTTTAGTTGCTCAGTCTGCAATGTTCCTTCCTGGACTGTGGATATGTTAAACTGTTAACTGAGGAAGCATTTTTAATAAACCCTGGCTGGCACTGCTAAAATTAAAAAAAAAAAAAAGGAAGGTGTAAGATAAGCCCCTCCTCCAGGAGTTTATTTCCATAACTCTTGTTACGATTTAATTATTTGGGTATCCTCCCAAGATGGTCTGTGAGCCCTTCACGAAACGCGCTAGAATCCTTCATAATCATCCCTGAAACCAAGGAGAGGTGGTTTGGGAATCACTTTTAAACGGGAACCTGGAAGACGCTTAGCTTCCAGACCAGTGTACCAGCTCATTGTCTTCAGCCAGCCTTCAACTTCCTTTTACATCATGTGGCCCACTTCCAGGTTTCAGAGGATGGCAGCTTCCCGGGTTAGGGCCACTTCCTCTTGTGACTAAATCTGAGGGTGGGGCCAGCTGGGGAGGCCGGTGGGCGGGAGGCTGGAGCCTGAAGACACGGGTGGGAAATGCGGAGGGGCTCAGAGCCCACGGTGGCACCTCTGCTAGCAAAGGCAGCAGCCTTGGTGTGTGTGGGGCAGGCAGAGACACAGCAGCGTGGGTCTAGGGACTGGTCTTGCAGGAAACACCAGCTGGGGAGAACTAACTACTCTTTATTTTCTTGAAGAAACTCAAGAAGCCCTAAAGCCAGGCATTTAACACTTAGCACTTTACCAGATGATAAATTACAAAGTAGCTAGCTGGACTGAGGAAAACTGCTGCTCAAGTGGCCTTTCAGCTTTTCGGTGGCAACAAAGTATATCTTACAAAGATCTTGCCTTACCCTAGGATTCAAGGATTCCAGTTAGGATATTTAAAACCTCTTGCCTGGTGGGAGATGTTATCTGATACATTGCACGGAATTTCTGCATCTTGCAGCTGAGCATTGAGTTGGTTTTTTTTTAAAGCAACATTTGAGTAGGAAAAAAAAATCATTACAGAAAATTTAATTAATTAGAATAAATGGTGATTTGAACGGATCATTGTCAGAGACCAGGCTGGTGTTATGAAATGAAATTACCTAGAGTTCTTTAAGTGGGGTCTTCAGGTTCCGAGTCCTTGTCCTCGAAGATCAGTGATTTGCATGAACTCAGGTCTCCACTTACCTGGAAGCCAGGGGTAATAGTTCACAATTCGGTGTGAATTACATCTCTATTTTCTTTCCTAGTAGTCACTACCTCATTCAGCATCTGTATATGATGAAGAAATTGAATCTTATGTCAACAACCCATTTTTATGATGGAACTATACAGATTTAAATAAGTAATTTGTGAAGTTTCGTGTCTTAAAAATAAAATTATCACCAGGGCCTAGAGTAGTACCATGCACAGGTTTTGTGGAGTGGGTTACATGATCAACTCTGAATGACTAAATAAAAAACATAAGATATGGTTTAGGAAAAAGACCACAAAAGCACAGTTGTTATTAAAAGAATGCCATCCATGA
The DNA here is from genome assembly GCA_004026905.1 of Hystrix cristata. Taxonomy (NCBI): domain Eukaryota; kingdom Metazoa; phylum Chordata; class Mammalia; order Rodentia; family Hystricidae; genus Hystrix; species Hystrix cristata. Next base: position 2,227 of record PVJO010001367.1, on the reverse strand, counting down.
AATTGCTATTACTGCTAGGTCCTGTTTATGTTTATGAATCCTGAGGAATTTTGGACTATATGACCAATAATTTGGATCTCGTTACATGAGCTAGGGGAAGAAAATGTGAAACTCTAAGCTTTTCACTCAAAAAAAAAGTATAAAACCTTCATTTTTCTATAGGTATTGCATCAAAAGCTGTTGACATCACTAGCCTACTGCATACTTTCCCAAATAGGCCCCAGGCCAGTAACATGTGTCTTAAATATTGACCATGCCCAAGGTGTGCTCAGTGGTCTTCACACCTGTAATTATTTGCTCTATAGATGGGGCATCTTTCTCAGTTCTCCTCAGCTGCTGCAGCTGTGTAGGGGTAGCTCGTCTCTAAGGAAGTCCTCTGAGGTAATATCTCCATATGGTAATTTTTAGCAAAAAGAAAAAGCTTTATGACCATCCCAGGGCTAGCAGATCCCATATGGCAATAGAACTATCAGTATGGAAGAGAGAGCAAGAGAACTTCCTGCTGCTGCTGGGACCTCCGAACAGGTGTTGGCGTCCTCCTCACCCTGGTTGCTCTTTATTGTTACAAACTTGTCCTCACCTGGCTTGAAGCAATCTGGTCTCAAAGAACTTTGCCTGCCCCTACCTTTTAAGGGGCAGCCATGCAACAGCCCTGCGGCTAATGAAGAGAGCAGGAACGGGATGGACAGGTGTGAGCCTGCTGCAGACCAGACTTGAGATAACCAGCTCACACCTGGTGGATTTGCATGTGGGCGGGGCTTACCTCCTAGCAGCCTCCTTTCCACAGCCTGTCTGAGGAGACACCTTGACTCACTCTGGTTTTCACTTCACCTTCCAGAATGTCTAATTTCACACCCTGTGGAGGTGGCAAACAGCGTCCCAGGTCAGGAGCGCAGCTATTTGGCATCTTCCGCCTCTCTGGGAGCCAGCAAGCTGTGAGGAAAGCAGCTACCACATCACAAGAAGCAGGAATAGATGCTCTGTAGCCTTTGTCTGAACTGCTCTCTCGAGTAATGAATTCTGCTAGCATGCCAAAGAACTGGATTTTAAATTTAAATTTTATCAAAGTCAGTTGTCAAAGTTTGAGGAACAGGATATTTACATAGTCTCAAAGTATCTCCCCACAAATCATTTGGCAGCTGCAAGAAAGGAAAAATAGAAATTATGCAGTGGAGGAATTGGCCAAGACTTAACCAAGTGATAAAAATGAGTATCGCCAACAGACATCATGTACCTCTCTGAACGCAATACCCTGAGAAGGACACAAAATTACTTGCCTAGAATTCTAGCCAAAAATGCAAAATCTGAAACTGGTTATGAAGAAATATCAGACAAATCCAAACTAAGGGAAATTCTATAAAACAACTGGCTGGAGTTGTTTAAAATGTGAGCCTCATGAAAGACAATAGAAAGAAAATCTGATGACTGAATGAAATATATACACAGTCTTGCACCAGGAAAAAAATTATAAAGGACATTATTAGGATAATTGAGATTGGAATATTGACTTGCATAACAGGTATTTCATTGATGTTAAATATCCTGACTTTTTCCCCATGGTGGTTATGAGAAAATTTCCTTACACGCTCAAGTATTAACGAAAGGGCATGATGAAAGTGCTTTAGCAAAAAGGAAGGCCCAAGTAGAAATATATGTAGACAGCAAATATGGCAGAATGTTACAAACTAGTAAAGAGTACATGTATCAACTCCCCAAAAGGAATGTAATCATTATGTCCTGCCAACATGTACTAATAAGAAAATAAAAACTGAAAAATTCCTAGCCAGGCATGGTATCACATCTGCAAGCCCAGCATTCTGGGAGGCTGAAGCAGGAGGATCACAAGTTCGAGCCCAGCCTGGGCAACATAGACTGTGTCTCAAAATAAAAATTCAAAAAGGGCAGGGCTTCCATTTCTTTGGGTATGTTAAGACCTTTATTGTTGCTATGACATAGTCTATTTTGTAAACAAGTAAATATCCAGAATAGGAAAATCTGTGAAGATAGAGAGTAGCTCATTGGTTGCTTATATTTATGAGGGAGGAATTGGGAGATGATAGCTAGTGGGTAGACTGTTTTGTTTTGGGATAACAAAAACAATCTAAATTTGATTATGGTCATGGTTGTATAAATCCATCAATATGTTAAAATCTACTGAATCATACACTTTAAATTTGTAAGTTGTATAGTTTGCAAATTTTAGTTCAATAAAGTTTTTTTTTTTTTT